>SDVV010000428.1:0-32107 GCA_016164225.1 Gammarus roeselii | reverse complement strand
TGACCTGGTAGCGAGAAGAGTGAGCGGGTGAGGATGCAATTAAGGACTGAATGTTTCGGAGTGTGTTGAGAGTGTATTGAGAGCTTCAGAGGTCAATTCAATGTAGCTATACTTTGTGACCCAAATGCAAGAGTTGGAGGAGTCGTGTGGGAGAATGTGGGTCGAACAATGTCATGATGCAGTGGTGGAGAGAGTGCTGGTGGATTTTGTCTTGATTTCGATGAAACTGGTGGGGAGGCTGTTGCATGTGCGGGTATTGAGAGGAGAGAGTCTAGTAGTGTCTGACCATTTGCTGGTGGACGAAAAATTTACAGTTCATCTGAGGGGGAAGGGGAACAAAAGAGTGGGAGGAGGTCGAGGGGCGGCGAAGGTGAGTGAACTGATTGAGAAAAGTAGAGTTGGGGAGTTTCAGCAGGCATTGAGGGAGGAAAATGACATCGTAAAAGAGCACGACCTGAGAAATGCTGAAAAGGAATATGAGACGTTCCGAGATGCGTTGTAGAGGGGAACGAAAAATGCGTGTGGTGTGCGCCGAGATGGCTGGTGCAGATAGAAGGACTGCAAGTGGTCGAACGAGGAGGTCAAACTGGCGGTGGCCCAGAAGAGATGAGGGTTTGAAGAGTGGTTGTAAGCGAGGTCGGTGGTGTCCTGTGACAACTATACAGAAAGGGAAGTAGAGGTGAAACGGGTGGTGTAGAGAATTAAAAGAAAGTCTGATACACGGTGGCTCCGACAGCTGCGTCAGAACTTGGAGAAGAACAAAATGTTCTGGTAACAAGTGAACAAGGTGTGTAAGAGGGAGACCGGAAAAGAGGATGTGACGGAAGATGAAAACGCCCAGTTTTTGCTGGAAACTGGTGATGTACAGGACAGGTGGGCCGAGTATTTCGATGAGTAATTGTGCTGAATTTCGAAGATATCAATTAGGCTGACATTGGTGGTACACCGGTGCCAGTTTTGTGAGAGAACTGCTGCGGCTTCTGAAGGGGTTTCGAATGAGCGCCTGAGAAGGGGCGATATAACGATGGTGAAATAGCTGGTTCGGCTACTGAATCGTTGTTTTGGGTCAGACGTAATGCCGACTGAGAGGCGCAGTGCACGCATTGTTCCGCTGTATAAGGAAAATAAGATACAAATGAAGGCAGCTACTCAAGAGGTAAACGTTTACGATTTGTTGTTGGTAAGTTGTTCGGGAATGTGCTGATCAAAATGATTAGAGACTGTTCGAATGGCCCAATAGACGAGAAACAGTGTGCCTTTTGGAGTGGTAGAGGGTGTGAGAAGTGTGAGAAGTTGGTATTAGTGCATGAGTTAGGGTGCAGAGCGAGGTGAGGGAATGGTTCAAAGGGAATTTTAGTCTGAGACAAGGCTGCGCATTGTCTCCCTGGCGGTTCAATCTCTACATGGATGGAGTGGTCAGGAGGAAAACGCGAGTGGCATGGGTCGCGGCTTAGAGCTGTCTGCTGGAAGCAAATGGACGGAGTTTGCAGTTGTACCAGTTACTGTTTGTGAATGATACGGCGAGTCATCCTCCGCACAGTTTGGTCGAGTGAATGTGGGGAGGATACAAGTAAAATAATGAGGTGCTCGAGGTGTCTCCCGAAATGAAGAGTTATTGCAGAAAGTTCCTGGTTTTAAGTACCTGTGCTCTAATGTGGAGAAGAATGCGACTGAAGGAAAGATTTAAAATGCACTGTAGAGTGTAATGAGCTGTAGGACGTTGAGGTGGTAGCAAAGAGAGCGCTGTATAAAGGGATAGTTGTCCCAACAAGGTTTTACGGAGCTGTGGCCTGGGGGGGTGCGAGCAGAAGAGACAAGAAGGCTGATTTTTTTCGAGATTAAATGTTTCCGAGGCATTGCTGGAATAACGCTGAGAGACAAAATCAATAATTAGGTCGTTCGAATCAAAATAATGATTGTGAAGAAGTTATCGGACTGAGTAGATTCCCGTGTTTTGAGATGGTTCGGTATGTTGGTGAGGATGGTTAAAGGGAGAATGTTGATAAAGGTGATGAAGCCGGAGTTGAGTGGACGTAGTACTAAAGGTAGATCGAAGTCTGATGGATTGTGAAGCAGGCGTCAGGAAAGAGACATGATTGTGAAGTTAGCGAGAGAGCGGAAATTGGATGTACTTGGGTGGAGAATAACACTTCGCTGATCTAATTTTGAAAAGGGATGGTCGTGGTGGTCACTATGACGCAACCGAAGTAAACCCGTCACGCTGTCAGGCCCTTCTGCTGACACTGATCTCGCACAGCCCTCATGACCCAGAGTGTGCTGCGAGGTTTTCCGATCTGGTCCTTTAGTGCATAGGGGCAAGTTGATTGGGTATGAGTGTATGAGAGGAGTTATGATGTGCGCCTGACCGTTGACCACCCCCATTCCCGGGTGTTCGGCCTAGTGTCTGTACTGTATCTGCATCTATTTCAGCCTAATCGCCCAGATGATGGGAAAATTGTTTGTCGTCGCATTTTAAAGACATTAGCCAAACGTGTCACGAGACATGAACAACTAATATAAACTGCACGTATGGTATAGCTCACTTGGACAAATGCGTTCCTGACATGCTTTTCGAATCACTGTGCAGAACACATTCCAGCGAAGTCGAGTGGAAACTCGATGAAACAAAAGTTATGGGGCTGCATGAATACTTCAAAGGCAGGTTTGCCTCGGTGCTTGAAGTTGGCTCTGGTGATTGACCAAAGTTTTTTTTATTGCAGAGCGGGGTGCTCTGATGATCAGCCAGCCCACTTGTATTGGCTGCGCTGGATGCTTGTTGAGCAGGAAACCAAAGACATCTACTTTGTTACGACTGTATCATTTAAATGACGCATGGAATACAGAAAATAAATATTGGTGTATGTCATACTACATCATATGGAATAACTTTGTGGAGAGCAGTCTGCCAAAACAAATACAATCTCAAGTTTCCTGCGCAACAAGGAGTAGAGACAAATTATTTCATATTCCCTAAGACAGGAAGTCCATATGTAGTTGCAATGTTTGTAAAGGATCGGTTCATAACTTACTGGTAAATTATATATTCTTAAATATTGGAAATATGATTAAGGGTATCGATAAATAACTGTTTAGCCTTTTTAATACCAATGAATATAGGAGACTTGAAACTTTAAATACTCCATCACCTAAATGAACGTTAATTATCAGCCCTATAACTTATGAAGATTTTAATTTGATGACGAGACAAGTACTGTAAAAAGTGGGCCGCAATTTCGCAAAATGATTTGATGAAGCAATTTCGTTCTGAAAGTATAACTTTCATTAGCTGGGGTACTTGTTGCACTCAAAATACGAATGGAAACATAAAAAGCGAACATAAACAGTAATTTCAACCATTCTAGATATTTTTCATACAATGAAAACTAAGTCAATGAATATGAACACTCAGTGAAAAGATATGCAGGAACAAATTGATGAGGTACAAGAAAATGAAATCTGTAGCGGTCAATAAAATAGACAATCGAGGAAAACCGTCGCTGAATCTCTTATCGCGCCTTTCATTTAAGATGACGTCAGTCACCAATCGCAGTGCTCCTAGAAAAATCCCACGAGTCTAGTCATTGAATGCCTTGATAAGCGCTGCTCTAATGTGTTAGTGGCCTTTATACACTTCATATAAAGGCATCGTAATTAAAACCTCGCAGATAAACATCGTTAATTCAAGCGGACACGGCATCAGAGCAACAGATAGTGGCACTCTTGGGGGCCAAAACTCATCTTGTGTCCCTGAATCTTTTTTTTATGTCTGCGAATGAGTTAACTTTTGGACCACTCCGTTGGCAAGCTGTGGTGTGGGGGGTGTTTGTTTTGACAGCAGTAAACTCAGTAACCACATGCATTGCAGAGTAGTGGAGAAGGAGGGTGTCGATGCTCGCCGTCGTCGCACGCACCACTGCGGCCTGGAATGGTAGACGGTCAAGGGTTACCTCTGACGCAGGCGTCACACGGGCCTAGAAAGGAAACACTGTCAATGCTCATTATGATCGCACTTGCCTGAACATCCTGGGAAGTGAGGGAGTCGATGGTTGCTGTCACCACAGGCAGCTCAATGACCGGGTCAAGGAGGGACGCGTTGGCCTTACTGCCGCTCCCGTAACCATGAAAATCTGTTGATAAAACACGACACTCTGTTCCAAGATGAATGTTAAGCAAACCGATCAATGAACAGCACGAGAAGGTGCATTATTGGGGTACCGTCAATGGTGGTTGATTGAGATCTTGTTTCCGTCAAGTCTCCGTCCTAGAAATATCTCACCAAATGATGCATGCAGTAAACAGTGTCTTGTTTGGCCTAATGCTTCCTATTCATTGTATGCTATGTCCATTCATCGACTAGGCGAATAGGAGTAGGGGAAAAAAGTTTACTTTCAAGTCTGCGGGTAATGAAACCAGTGTTTGAGTATCAACGACCCTTAGGTGTTCGTTTCCCGTGCACATTTCACGCATGCATCTTTTCAATAAACAATGTTTGTAGCTATTTTTTTACATCATAAGCTAATCATTCGGCTCCAATTTTTTAAGATGTCGATATTAAAGTAAACGCATCAATCCAAATTCCATTTATTTAACCAAATTGTTCAAGTCATTTCCTAACCTAACTAAATGTAGATGTCCCAAAACCACCGAAAGAAATTGTACAGAGCCAGTCATTTTTTCGTCTCCAGACATAAGTGTCCCTCTGAGCTCCCGTCTTAGCAGCCGTTGTTATACTCATTAATTCGGGTCATTGAGGAGCAGAAATATGCGATAATCCTCTTCATTTTACCTGCTCATTATTCATATAAGCTAACTTTAAAAAAAAATGGAATAGCACGCTTCAGGGAAACTATCTTAATCTGTGTCGGTTAAACCAGAATACATTGTACGTAGCCCTAACACTTTGACCACTTTTACCTCGATATAACAATCGAGTCTCAAGAAACTTGTGTTTCATAAATGAACTGCATGACAGGAAAAGCTTACCTATGTTTAAATCCCCTTTTCTCTCCAGTGTCGTGTTTGTATGTTTTATAAATAAAATGTTTGACTTAACGAAATTCTATTAACAACAAACATGGAAGCAAAACACAACGTGAATTATAGTTACGTGTGGTAACTAGAAAACCAATGCAATGTCGATGGTCTTTGACAAGAGGGATTACATGGCAACAGGTCCCACTGGCATCAAGTGTGAGAAGGCTGCAAAACTGTATGTACGATGTGTGTTTTCACGATCTATATCGTAACTTTGAACGATATTGTTCCCAATGATGAACCGTAGGTATTCGTGGACATACGCTCTCCGCACCTAGTGAATTTGATGAAACTGTTCAATACGATAGCGAACCCTTGTTTAACTCTTATGCTCATATTCCAATGATATTCTTTATCACACAATCCAAACCAAGTAAACAATGTGTCAAAAGTTTCTTTCGTTCGCATGACCCGTCAGCTCTATTAAAAAATATGTTATTTTTATTGCACCGATTGTCAATGCGTTCCGTATCTGAGCGGCGCAACTTTACGGGAGCCTGTTGAGATCAGGGAGGGAGACAGTCAATGCGGTACGGTAGGGAAAACCACCCGTAGATAACAATGGGAGAGGTATTCAATGCATGACGGCTGCGGCAGCGAACCGTAGGGAGCTGAGAGGAAGGCAGTCAATGCGCTACGCTAGCAATAGTCATCCATAGCAATGCATTACAATGCAACAATGCATTAATGGAGCGGGCAGAACCCCCAAAAGCAAGGGATGGGGGCGGCCAATGCATTGAGTTAGTGAGCGGGGCCCTAAAGAGCTGGGAGCGGGGCGAGCAATGCATTAAAACGGCGAACAAATTCATTGATATCAGGAAGAGGAGGGCAAGTGTATTACTGCGAAAACCACGGCACGCGCCTTCAATTAGCAAACATCACTGCACCGCAAATGATTCCGTTAAATGTTAGGTCCCACAATGTGTTCTCTTAACCGGTCAATGTCATGTTTGATCCCAAACTACAATAATGTCTGAACTACAATTATTTTTATTCCGGCCACAACAGCAACTCACCATCCAATGCCCTTTTTAGTCCTCCTGGTCTCCTTGACGAAAAACGCCGTATCAGTCCCAAAAGCACAGCCTAACGCCCTTTCATCGACCAGTTACTTCTGCGGAGGCCTCTTATTCCAGTCTCCATCTCACTTGACTCAAATAGTTTATATCCTGCTTCCCAAATGACAAAAAATAATAAGTTAGAACACTGCATCCAAGGCGAGAGAGCAATGGAAAAATCCTTATTCAAATTTCCAGGAGACAAGATGTAGGAGTTTTCAATGCTGACTGTGGGAAATTTACAGTTCGGTGAGTATGGAGACACAAAAGGATGCAAATGTCAATAAAATGATATAATATAATTTGAAATATAAAATTTCACAGTGAAGCGGTACCCCAGCATATTGAAACCGAATAGTTGGTATAAATGATAAGACAAGAACATCAACCAATATATTTTGAAATATTATATTATGTAAATGAACTCGTAAAAGAACCCTTCATCATCACTGAACAGTTAGTGAAACACTGCCACCATTGTCCGTAGATATTTTTCGATAAGTTCCTTCCGTGTTTCATATTTGCTTTCTTGATTGAAGAAACACAGCATACAATGAACTTGTATTCATCATTAGGGGGGAGAAATATACTGTTTACTGCATGTCTCGTTTATGACTAGTTTCGAGGAGGAAGTTGTGGTGACTCAAAAGCTAGTTATTAATGGAAAACCCTGATGACTCTTAAGACAACAATTAAATGCGGCGCTGTTTGTTTGATTGCAAATGCATTCACATGAACAGATAACAAATTTGCAGAAGCGGCAGTATAGCGAATGCGATTTTGCAATTGTGTGATATCGAAAGCAGCAATTATAATTTTCTTCCCACCGCGGATTAGAGATTGCGGATCTTAAGAAAGTATTATTGTTCAAGTTGGCACACAAAGCATCGCGGTGAATAAATTGGTTACATCTGGCTGAAATAGAAAAGCAGGCCCTGATAACTTTGTCCCGATAACTGTCAATTAGTGTCCGATGTTATGAGAAAAGAGGAGAAATAAACCCTATCTTCATAAGATACTAAACTATTATTTAGCTCGTAATATTGCTCTCATTTCTCCATGGATAAGAGGATTTTTTCTAGTTATAGAGATGAACATTTTTGTATTCTGAAAATATACCCCCTTTACTTTGAAGGCTTTCTGTTGTGGCGTCTATTGCGTGCCAGAAAGTTTTGCTTCCCCGACTGTGAAATCTGAGCGCTGACATCATATAGGTCACGATAATTTATCAAACAATACATGAAAGTTGTATGAACAAATGTGTTATGTCTTCGCAAAGTCCTCAATACTGACAGTGGATGAAGGAATTTACGAGTTGGCCCCTTAAGGGATTATTCAGTATTTATTTGATATAAGTAACCTTACAAATTCTGCTCACCGGTCACGGATTAATTCGATATCAAGATTTGGTCAAATCAATAGCAAGGAATCATCGCAAACAGGAGCCTCTACCTCATTGTGTAGGATTTGCTGACCTTCGTATTGAAGGGTTGTGGATGCCCGGTGTACTCTCCCAAAATGTGAGAAGCATGAAGCAACAAGATAACAATTGATGAAGTTGGAAATATTGCGATTGAAACCTTAACCCGGCTGGTAATTAGTTCTGACTGGTGTTCGTCTTCCCATGGGTCAATATTTTACATGCACGAGGAACATTTGGCTCTCGTAATTACAGCTCCCTGTAGCCGGGGAGTTCTCCGTGTTGCCAGGGAGTTAGACTCCCTGGGGCCAGGAAGTTATATTTCCTGTCTACGAGGAGTTAGATTCGTACCCCTGTAACCCCTGCGTGTCGTAGTTGGCGACTAAATGAGAACCCTGTGGCCGGAGAGTATGAATCGTGCTACCATAACCCCAACGTGTGTTTGAAGGCGACTAATAGGGGCGGAGCGAGGGGGCTAAAAATCCCTTCATCCGTAAAATCATCCCTAAGACGGCAAGACAAGTGACGGAAGCTTTTGTTAGGGTCTTACCCTGTTTTAAGGGGCGCTGTGGTACGAATGAAATTACGAGTAGAGAGATTGGTGAAATGTTTGTCCGGAGGAACTTTGATCTGTTGGGGCTGGGGGAGACGTAGTTGAATGGTAAGGGCGAATGGGAGTTTAATGGGGTGAGTGGAAGAAAGTTGGGCGTGAAAGAAGGCTGGTCACGAGAAGGTATGGTGTTGATATTGAGTGATCAACTGGTTAGTAGCATCACCAAGTAGAAGGAGGTGTCCTCAAGACTGATGTGGGTGAAAGGTAAGTTAGTCATAGAAAGATGGCCATTTGTGAGTGCGCAAGGACCTGGTAGCGGGAGGAGGGAGGAGGAAAGTGAGTAATTGTGTACTGACCTGCGTGAGTGTATTGAGAGTTTTGGAGGTCAATTCAATGTGGTTGTTCTGGGCTACCTCTACGCGAGAGTTGAAAGTCTAGTGGTGGAAAATATGACAGGGAGATATGACGTTTCCGGTAGTTATCTGATAGCAGAAGCTGGAGATTGGAAACAGCTTGTTCATAGGTAAGCGTGGCCCGGGCGCAGTGGAAGAGCGAGTGCAGACAGTGTTTTTGTTGGTTTCAAGGAGTGTGATGGGGAAGCTGTTGGATGTGTGGGTGTTGAAAGGGGAGGGTGGAGGAGTGTCAGACCATCTACTGGTGGGAATAAGATTAACAGTGCAGCAGAGGTGTAAGGGGAACAGAGGAAGGGAGGTAGTGCTGGTAAGTGAGATGAATGTGAAAAGCAGAGCTAAGGAGTTCCAAGAGGCGTTTAGGGAGGATTATGACAATGTGAGAGAGCAGGATCTACGAGTATTGGAAGATGAATGGATGGCGTTGAGAGATGCGGTGTTTAGATGTGCAAATGGTGTGTGAGATGTTCGTTGTGGCGTGGGTGCAGAAAGAAGGGCTACGAATGGT
This sequence comes from Gammarus roeselii, assembly GCA_016164225.1. Classification (NCBI taxonomy): domain Eukaryota; kingdom Metazoa; phylum Arthropoda; class Malacostraca; order Amphipoda; family Gammaridae; genus Gammarus; species Gammarus roeselii. Next base: position 23,124 of record SDVV010000428.1, on the reverse strand, counting down.
GGAACGAGGAGGTTAAACTGGCGGTGGCTTATGACAACTAAAAAGAAACGAAGAAAGAGATTAAGCGAGTGGTGAGGAGAGCCAAAATGGACGCTGATGGCAGCTGTGGCAGAAAGCTGTGCCAGAAATTTGAGGAGAACAAGAAGATGTTTTGGAAAGTGGTGAATAGGGTGAGAGAAGGGAAGGCCAGAAAAATGGAGGCGGTGAAGATGAAAACAGCCATTCTAAGGAATGGGTTGATGGATGGCGTGAAGGCGTTCGGATGGAGATATTTGAGCATGGAGGTAGCGAGAGAGTGTGCAATCAACAATCGTGAGTGGAGAATGAATGTGAATGCAGGATTTTTGACGCTGCTCTGATATACATTCAACTCAGTTGTGTGAGTGTCAGTGTATGAAAGGAGTGTGAAGTGCGCCTCACTGTCGGCCACACTCCCTTCTGGGGGATTCCACCGAGTGTCTGTATCCGTGTAATTATATATTCTAGGTGGTTGTTCTTTGTCACACCAATTATTATTTCCCTTGAGTCAACAATGCAACTGCCACTACATATGACTACTTTTAGTTACTAATTTCCAGGACAGCAACGGAGATTATTTATTAGATCTGCACACGACCAACCTCATTTGTCACCTTCTGCTCTCCGGTAAGCGGAACCACAAGATGGTGTAGGGTCAGCATTGTTTTGGCTTGTTGCTTGAGGTATTAATGCTCATATATAATTGACATTCTGTTTAATATACACAAATCACTCTCGATTAAGAAATGGACAACTGAACATTGTTCAGTCGATGACCGGAGACCAATTATAACTATCAACGGAAACATACAGAATGCAAGAAAAAATTACTGGCACGTCAACAACTCCGCGTGTTTTGGCCGCTCATATCCTGCAATTCGTGATCATTATGACCTCTAACATGTTCGAAGAAACCAAATATACGCTGATTTTGAGCTGGTTTATACATTAAGCTATGAATGATATCCTGATAGAACAATGAGAGCAGACAGGGAGAAACTATGACAATTAAGTTGCATTTTCGGATATATAATAGTTGTGACCATGTAATGAGATTTTATTTGTATGGAATTAAGCAACAGGACCCCTATCCTGATCGAGTGAATCACAATTTCAAGGTCATGATATGGGAAAATGATTTGATATTATTTGTTATTTAATATTGTAATACTAGTATCACCCGAGACATATATATCTCATCTCCGACGAGCCATTTTATTACTAATAAGTTGAGTTTGCAACCATTTTTGTACGTAAACACACACTAACATAAAATTTTGTTGCAGGAACAATGGAAGTTAGGATGTACGAACAATATGTGAGATCGTTTTCCCCGGTAGCATAACAGGGGATTGTCATGAGTGGCGTCCACTTAGGAATTCATGTCGACCACTGGTTGAAACGAACGAGAAATGGAACAGCAAATTAAAGTTTGATTACTGACTAGTAGAGTTCCAGAAAGTCTGAACCTCAATATCGCTTCGATATCCTGGAACTCAATCGTTCGCCAGTGAACACCTGTTTATGAATGTCAGTATTCGTTTGCACCGTAACATCTCTTTTTTCCTTGATTCCCAGGTACTCAATCTTTCACCCGTCACCGGCCCTTTAGTACAGAACAACAAGCTTTGAACAGTAAAACGGCCTTTGAAACACAGCTACTATGTTTACCTTTCGTCAGTCACCGCTCTTTCAGAGCCGTCCCGAGGGCTCCTAACCGCAACATCATGCTTGCTGATAAGGCACTCAACCTTTCGCCAGTCAATGCCTGTTTAGTCCCGTCCGAATTATTTTGCACCTTAACATCCTTTTAAATTTTTTCGTCATCCAGGCACTCCTTATTTCGTCGGTCACCGCTCCTTTAGCACCGTCCAAAGTATTCCTACCGTAGCGTCCCCTGCCTTCATCATGCCTCAGCATGACGGCTTCTGTAAAAGATAACGTGTCATTTTGGAATGTGGATATGAAAAAGTTGGCGTTTGCGCCTTTATGACCATATGTTTGATGTAAAATCTTTGAAAAAAACTCTTAGTCCCCCATCCCCTAATATATAAGATTTATTTATGTAGGGAAATTGAAGTATGCATTCAAAGTCACATAAATAGCTGAACTATTTCGCAGTATGGAAAGGAATTTATAAATGAATGATGCAAATACATATTCTGTTCTGTGGTTTCAATGTTCTTATTTAATGCGGAAGGTAATCACAATTCTCTTGGAATTTCAGTGTGTTTTCCCAGTTTTTATATTCCACCAGAGTATCGACTTGAACTTGCCTGACAATATTAACTTGTGTCCCAAATATTTGCTCAGATACGGGAAAATTGTCTTTATATTATAGACTTCCTTTCTTGAAAATTCCTTAGCATCATTTGCACACTCGTTCCTAATTTGTAGGCATAATCAACAACCATACCCGCGTCCGTAATATTTGATGTGTATCCTAATGAATCTCATGTCAACGTACTGATTTTATAAGACGGATGGAATTTACACTGCAGTGCTTATGAATTTGGATTAGATCGATTCGTTGTTTACAAATGAAATTATGTAAATAATAGTTCTAAATTTAAAAAAAAATATACCGAATGAAATTTCAGTACTGCTTGCTTAGTATTTTGTCAGGTGGAAAAATAAGTGTCGTTCCTAGAATCATGGAAGGGTTATAATCAGAGTTGTTGTGTTTGTCTCTATTCCACGAAATACAATTCTTGGCATCGCCGGCACTGAGGCCTACAGTTCTTGGCACCGCCGGCACTGAGGTCAACAGTTCTTGGCAGTGCCGGCACTGAGGCAAACAGTTCTTGGCAGCGCCGGCACTGAGGCCAACAGTTCTTGGCAGCGCTGGCTCTGAGGCCTACAATTCTTGACAGCACCGGCACTGAGGCATAAGAATCGTATAGTCAATACAATACATTATATGACATTTCAATGAAATTTCAACTGCTATTTATTTTACTCCACCTCACCTCTCTTGCCAGTTCTCTATTTCCAGTGTCTTACTAAAATAATGCAGCTCTGTAGCGACTGAAATGAACTTTTGCTTCCGTTCATTCAAGGGTCTGAGGTTGAACAAAATTACACCGAAAATCTTCTAATATTTTCTCTTTACACTTCAATAATTTTTCTAGGGTTCTTTAATTATGAATAATGTGGACACGAAGCCAGCATATCAAAGGTATTCAACAATGTTTAGTAACTCACTCGGAACGAACGACTAGGTACGTTGACAAAATATTTATGCAAACATTACATACGGGGATATTTTCCACTGCCAAGCTCAGCATCAAACCTCAAACGTCTCGAAAGTAAAATTAATTTGACCAGTTTGCTCATTTTTAGAATCTGACTGTTTCCATATCAACTTTACAGAGGAGTATTTACAACAAGTTTCCGTAGGTTCAGGAATGCAAGCTGAGAGGATCTGGGGGTATCGGCTTACCCTCCTTAATGAATTCGACTTGAAGAAACGTCCGTGATGTAGTCATCACGTGAAGGCTCCTTGAACCCTTCCTACACTGGTAACGTGCTCGTCGTGCAGCTTCAATGAGGCCCCGTGAACCCGTCCTACACTGGTCACGTGCTCGTCGTACAGCTGCAATGAGGCCCCGTGAACCCGTCCTACACTGGCCACGTGCTCGTCGTGCAGCTGCAATGAGGCCCCGTGAACCCGTCCTTCACTGGTCACGTGCTCGTCGTGCAGCTGCAATGAGGCCCCGTGAACTCGTCCTACACTGGTCACGTGCTCGTCGTGCAGCTGCAATGAGGCCCCATGAACCCGTCCTACACTGGTCATGTGCTCGTCGTGCAGCTGCAATGTATCGTGATGACATTGCAAGTCACCGCTGTACCTGCCAATAGCATGAATGTACCTGCCAATACCATGCATGTACCTGCCAATAGCGTGCATGTACCTGCCAATAGCATGCATGTACCTGCCAATAGCATGCATGTACCTGCCAATAGCATGCATGTACCTACCAATAGCATGCATGTACCTGCCAATAGCATGCATGTACATGCCAATAGCATGCATGGTATGACAGACCCCTATCACCATGTGGATGTCATCCAAATGATAAGGATAACGATTTCATGTCACTCAATCCGAAATTGTTGATAAAACTCGTGTTGTTGATGCTAGCTTGTCAAAGTTGGCGGGCGTGGGGTACAGCGTACTAGAACTCTACTTTCGAAAGAACTATGTTCTCTGACCGGGGTATTTTTCAGTACAATCTGATTATTGGAACAGAGTGAAGTCAAATCTGACTATTTGGATTTCCTTGGTTCCTAAACATTGTTGGTAGATGGTTGATATGTATGTCATTGCATGAAATGCAGAAGCAACAAAAGTGAAATCGAATGAATTATGTTTATACACCATTATAGGATTTGTGACTTTAAATATTTTCTAATATGATTGATAATATATGGTAGTGACTGAGAAAAGTAAGATGGCCACGTATTCAGTAACAGAACGTTGGGATAATTTTGTTAAAATTATTCAAATTGTGTTCCATTCGTGACAGGACAATTGGGTAAACTTACTATAATTGTTCCAATATCATAATACAAAATCCTCCAGCTATTTTATTTATATAAAATTTCCCTTGCCCCGGATGCTATTTGCGTTGCTTGTAGGACGTTTGAATAGACAGAAGTGAGAGTCACCCAAGAAGGCTTACGAGCAGGTAAATAGCGAGCTGAAATTCATTGACAATTCAACTATTTTCCAGCTATAGTTTTCCCATAGAATTTTAATACAGTAAAATTTCGATTTGCCATTAATTAATATGGATCATATACGATACCGCCAGATAAACATCGGCATTCCAATTAGGCCAATTTTAATTATTTGTACAAATGGTTATCTACTTACGTCAGAAGCTAATTTTGGTCTAATCCGAAAGTGTACCCCAAACATGGTTCATCTGTCTCTCTATTAAACGGTATACACTTGCTTTATATAATAATTGTGATTATGACTCGTTACGAGCACGAGGTGTTGTTTCAACTCAGTGTTCAAGGAAATACACAACAACAACAAAAAAAATCGCGCTCCCATTCATCCAAGAATGTCAATGAAACTATGCGATTCGCAGCCGTACTTAACTGATAATAGTCCTATGTGAAACAGTTTCACATTTTCGTGATCATTAAATGAATGTTTGATTCTAGCCAACGAGAAGTTGCACAGACATATAACTTTTCGATGTGAAGGTTACTGACTTCTCTTGCAATGAAATGTACTATTACTTCGAGCCGATTCACTGCTGTACTCCAAATTAGAACTGAACGCGTACGCGATCCTAGTACATTTTTTTTAATAGGCCTCCACCACTTTTTTTCAGTGCATCTTTCATAAGCGAAATATTGAATCGAAAATCGAACATTATTGAATATCGTTATTGGGAGTGCCTAAGTTAAATTTATAGAAAGTGGTTATGACGAATAATGCACTGAGAGAATGTGGACTGAACATCCAAGGTTGCATGCGGACTGCTTATCCATTCTGGATAAGCAGTTCATTAGCCCCAAGCCATGTGACTACACATTACATAGCATTTCGTATTACTTGAGAAAAAACCAGTGAAAGGAAGTCCCTCTTTTCCCTGCTAATTACTGTGGCCTACAACCACTTTAAAACTACCTATATAATAGAAGGAGATATTCATTAGGCAATGCATCAGAAAAGAACAGCAAATCTTATCCCTATCATTAGTTTAGTTGCCCCGTTGCCACAGTGGCGTCGATTGCTGTGTCGCTCAGCGACTCAACCCTATACGGCGTCCACGTTACCCGAAGGCAGATGAGGGCAGACCTGAGTAGGGAGAAAATGAGTCGGCATCGCATCCAGGCAGTCTCAGTATTATTTGGCAAATATCTGTGTTCAGAGAGAAGCCCTGCATGACATTACGATCCGGATGACATCTCTCCTGGTGTCTAAAATATCGCCGGTGTGAAACTTCCTATTTAGACTTTTAGAATATTATCGTTGTACGCCCGTCGTTTTTCAGATTCGTGATGACGATGAGTTGCCTGTAGACTCTTGTGTCGGTAGGACGGAGCAAAGAGGTGAAATAGCCTTACGTCAGCGAATGCTCTTGTTCCACGGACCCAAATTCCGCGAGCACTGATGTTAACTTTTGCCTCGCCACTCACGTTTAATGACCGAAGACGGAAGTCCTCACCAGTGAGGGGGGCTAGAATTGGCTCAGATCTAAAATCTTGTCACACATCATTCAACATTTCCTTATTCATGTCGCGAATTTCATTGCGACGTAGAGTAACGAAGCAATCTTTTTTACACATCATTTACTGAAAACCTTTCATCGCATGGACATCGCTCTGGTAGCCCATCCAGGTCGAGTTTGGTTTTCAACAGACCTGCATCGCGAAATTCTTGCTTGCTGAGAGCAAACCCTTTGTCAGCAAGTGGAAGGGAAGTCAACCAGTTTGACGCTCCTTCCTCTTGGTAACATTCAACCATTTTCTCTCCCTCACCTCCCTGACTAGATTCAATCCTAATTGAATCCAATATACTCTCGAGTCATGCATCAATTTAATCTGCTCTCATTTTGGATATGTTCTTCAGAGTAGCTTTGTTGATTCGACAGTAGAAGAATGATTGTTATTTTGACTCACAATATCTTCTACTAAGGAACTGGTATAGTCACAGAGTTGTTTAACTCATCCTAAGAAATTTTTGTACGGTTCACTAATCCCATGCCCCCCCCAGTCGAGCAGGGAGAGCCATTAGGTTTCTTGATGGGGAAGAGACTTTCTCTCCGATCAGAGCAGGAATGAATCCGTTTGCAATAACATCTCCGAGTGGTCTCAGAAGCGATGCTTTTGTCCAAATGTGAAAGCTGTGAACGCTGGGTGAGGTTTCGTCTTGGTGAGCTGGGACAATCTTCCGTCCCGAGGGAGGATCTGAGATAGTGTTGCCCTTCGACTGACATATTGATCTTAATAGCTTCGTCATTGCCTTTGTCCTTACAACCTTGGTCTTTTTTTTTGTCGCCAAATATTTTTTTTTGCAACACCTTACTTATTGTCCTTCACAATAAGATGGGATTTGGATGCATTCGGAAAATAACCAAACTTACTACCACAATCATCGAGAGCCTTCCACCAAAGCTTCAAATGCTCGAGAGTTCATGGGACTGATATGTCATCCGCAAAATGCAATCACTTTATCATTAAGAGGATCTCCACCATTAGGTTGCTATAGGTGAAATTTATTCGGGAGTCCTGATATTTCTGTGGTGGACGTGTTAGCGGAAGAGCCTAGAGCTGTGGACAAATCACTGAAAGAGCCACCAGCTACGGCATCTGTCGACAAGTCGACGGACGAGCCAACAGTCGCTGCAGCTGTGGACACGACAGCAGACGAGCCACCAGCCCCTGTTGCGGTGGAACGATCAGCGTACAAGCCACCAACTAATGCAGCGCTGGACAAGTCAGCGGACGAGCCACCAGACCCTTCAGTGTTCGACACGTACCTGGACGAGCCGTCCATATTTTCGACGGGAGTCACAGGATCGGGAATCCCATTCGTTGGAAAAAAAATCATACGTTTTCGGAGCGGCATGGCTGCCTATCACGTAGGCAGCCTTGTCAACTGGGTCACCCTGGAATGTACCCTCGCTAGCAACCATTTTCAGCCCCAGTCATGTACAAGACTGTGGGTGAGCAATAAACATTTAAAACGTAAGTACTTGAACTAGGCCAAGTAATCCCTGGCCTTGTTTGTTTAACTAGGCCAAGTAATTCAACAACATTACCTTCTGATTTGGAGCATTGGATGCATTTTCTGCATCGACCTCAATAATGCCTTCAGCATTATCCTCGTGTTGCAGCCACTTATGCTGGGAAGGGAGCACAATGGTACCCATAATAGTGTGTAAGGGTAGAGAACCGACGTTTCGAGGGCTGCTATGAATACTAAACGATACCAATCGTTTCTAAGTAACTACAATTGATATTGCGCAGCGATTTCACTTTTTAATTAAAAACCCGTCACTGTGCTTAATGCTGGTCAGATTACTTCATGAATGAGAGAGCCTTGGGAGCACATTATTCCCAACAGGAACCGTCGAATAGGGTTCAACTGAGATGATAATATCACAATACCACTCAAATTGGAATGTCCTTTTCGTCGAACGCGGAAGGGTCAATTCTGGATTCGGGGGTCCTGAACTTTATTGGGAAGGAAACCTGAAGTAGGTTCAACATCTGCTCTCATGTTAAAATTAGAGATGAAAGGCGTTTATGATGAATGGAGTGAAACACTGAATTTGTATCGGTTTATAACAGTAATGCAGGTTAAACAGAATGAACAAGTCCAACAAGCCATCAGGTTGCCTCATAGTGTGGTCGCTCCCATTTAACCTTCATGGAGTTATATTAGCGTGAATTACTGACGACTGTTTCTGCTACGAAAGCGGTGAGCTGGTGTAGTCGGTCGAGTGTGTATGAGTGAGGGTCGAGTGTGTATGACGGGTGACAGGCTAGGTAGGTCCTAACTATGAGACATGCAGAGTACGAGACATGCACCGCATGATTTATTTGTTTCCGTACGGGTGACATGCTAGTCAGGTCCTCACTAAGAGACCTGCACCGCATGATTGATGTGTTTCCGTACGGGTGACATGCTAGTCCGGTCCTCACTAAGAGACATGTGCAATAGGATTCATACTATTTGCAATGCAGAAGTGGAGATTGAGAAACTACACCTGCAAATGTACTGCGGAAAACGATAACTAAGAAATATCTGAATTTCCTATGTTAGAAGTACTTTAATTTTAGTTGTTTCTCACGGATGTACAGATTTGATTCGTTTCATTTCGCAACAGACGAGTTTCTTCCATTTGTGTCAGGAAGCTACCTCGAAATGCGAACAAAGGGTACTTTTTCTTTTCCCCTGGGTTAGAGTACAAAACCAGAATACGCTAACATTGCGATGATAACCATATAGACTAGAAATTAGGAATTATACTGCATAAAAGCCAAACGCCGCTAAAAGCGCTGCAGAATGGTTACTTTCTCCATCCGCTGCGCTGGGCAGAATTAATGAAGGGTTTCTCAAGAGTTTAATAAACAAGTCTGTTCCTGCTGTTAATAAAATCCCTATCGAGCCACTTGATCAATAAACGGTATTTTTGGATTGAGCGTTTTTTTTGTGTGTGAAAAATGAATACAAAGCGTAAGAGTATTGATTGCATTAGCAGGATACACAGCCCACCACTTCTTGGTTTAGTCTCGTTGTTTAAGATTTTATGAATAGAAGAGCGGTTATCCACTAATGGACAAAACCAGGAATACTTCGATGCAGAACATATGAATAAACAACACAGGTTTTTGTCCATTACCTGATTTTATTGATTATTTGGAAACATAAAATGGTTTACGGTTGCCCTTCCGTGAGAAAACACGACAGGATTTATGCTTAGGAAGTGGTAAATTTAGTTCAGTTGTTTGAATACAATTCCATATGCTGCCATACGGTCTTGCATATAAAATTGTTCTCCGAGTGCAAACATATCAGCCTTGGATCTGTCGGATGAAATTAAGTTCCCTGCTACTGTTTCTCGACGGTCGTCGATTAAAGGTTTAATTGGAAGTGAATGCAGTCAGAGGCATGATTATAATGGATATCATTATTCTTGGTAAGCCTTACATTATATGCTCAAATCATTTTTATCTGTGTCGTCATTTGTATTGGTTGTAATGAACGATCTGTTTTACTGTTTTTACAGCTTTCCGTACCATCAACAATACCTAAAAAAAAATTGGGGAAATGGTAGTGGTAAATACATGCTCGTGATAGATGCCTGCGGTTGTTCGGATACACTGAACGCATAGAGAAATTTCTCTTTGGAATTTCTTTTTATGTATGCATAACATAGCCGACGAGATTATTTAGTTTCAGGGTGTAGGTTATTTATCGGAAATTTTACACCTCGAAAAATTAAATGATAATTGATAAATAGTTATTTGCGTTTCTTTAATGGTACATATTTTTTTTTCATACAAACTGTTTTGTTTAACAATACGCTGATAAAAAAAGAGAGAACTATAGTTTTGAAATGCTTTGTCGAATTAAAACGTATCTAGATTTCTAAACGAAGTGTCAAGCCGTCGGGCACCGCCACGTTGCTGGAGGGGATAGGTGTGACTATGCCTAAATCAATTCGCAGATCCCTCCGATTGGACTATTTTCCCTCACAAGAAGTACCCTGACGTCAAATAATCAATCTTACATTTCATACTCATATATTTCATCTTTTCCATTCAAAACTATCACATACCTTTTCCATTTTGTATACCCGGCGGCTTACTAAAGTGGGTACCCAAGCACAATACATTTGGCTGTATGCCAAGTACATATTTTTTTGCAATGATATACTGTTGACCACTGTAAAGCCTTTGTGTATGATGATATTGGATCTTGAATCCGGAATCCGGGATAATGCAACAAAACACTCTCCGCATAGACCCAGTTGATGTTGTGAGTAAGATCGTGTTTAGGAAGCAGTGCCAGTAAACAAACTTTTTGAAAGATATCGCTCGATATATGCTGGCGCGATACCTCCTTCGCTTTGTATGCCTCGGGATAAGTTGTTTGGCAGACTGCTGTTTCGTTTAAATTTTATTTGTGGCTGTGCACACAATGGTATTTGAATATCAATGGAAATGTTTCACTAAAAATGCTCAACAGAACAAGCACCGGATCAGAGTTGTTTTTCTTCCAAGATTTTCACTGATCGCCGATTGTTGTTAAATAACAGCGAAATCTCTCACAATTCAAATACGATTATATCGAACAAAAAGACGAAGGCTCTCCTGAGCAATCAATGTGAATGGGTCCAGGTTATTTTGTAGAAAAATAAAATCCTCAATGAAACCTGTTTGTCGGCACTGGAAACAAGATCCCGAACTCTGGGCAATTAATACACTCCTGTGACAGACTTGCATTTTGTCTCGTCTCAGTTTCTCGTTTTGGTTTGATAATGATGAGTTTAAATTTATTACGACGAAATTTCATATGTAGGCGCACACAAATCCTGAATAGATTACGTATACGTGTTTTTTGTACATGTACAAACCCCTAAAATGTTGTCATTTATAAACACTCTCTTGAATACTAAATTACCATTTTATCAATTATAAAAAAAGTGTTCTGATGTCATCTCCACATCACATAAGATAATTTTGGGATTCGTTGAATTAATATGCGTAGCTCCTAGCCATGTTGACATTATGATAATTGAATAACAGCCACCCTGTCGCAGTGTGATAATGCAATGGGCAGCGGTAAAACAATTTCCCCAAACAAAATTCGACAATAGTTTCAGAGTTTTCCCGATCGATTATGTTGTATTGTGGTTTTATGATATTAATATTTTTTACAATGTTGGGACAAGTTTCTCGTATAATGAGTAATTGCTTACCAAATGAATTTCGTGTCTGTATCTGTGTCTGTGAGTTGTTGTATTAGTAGATCGGACTACAATCATTTACCACACACAATTCAACATACGAATTTAGAATCTCATAGTGCAATGAACTTTATTACGCCTTCATGAAAGGTAAGAAAGAAGATTCGTTTTATATACAGACAATCAAGCTCATGAGCAAGTTTGGTGTGAGAAAATGATGTCATGATATTATATTACTTGAGTCCCGTTGACGCACTTTAGTTTATGCTACTATGGTGTAAAATAAGATGAATATCTCATTTTGGTGTAGTGTCTGATATTAATCAGTATTTAGGTCAATAATCCATTCCGATGAATCCACATCAATTTTCCGTTCAATGACATGAACATCAATACCAAAATGTCATATTTTTTTGCTCATTGTGTAACTACGCATCACGCTCTTCCTGCCAAGTTGGTTCATCAACTTTGCCAGCCCCGTCATAGGAGTGCCGCTGCTGCCCTTCTTCACGGACACATTTCTGGGTGTGGCTCCCCCGAGTAGAGTGGATGTACAGGCGGGCACGAAGCTGTACGAACTCCTCTCTTATAGCGATGCCTTCTCCATGACCTCTGTGGTCTTGTTTGGTCTAGCGGCGCTGATGTCGCTGGTGCCTGTGGTGCTCAACACAGGCTCAGAGAGAAGTCCAACTAAGAGGCGCCTGCAGCTCCTCTCCTTCTTCTGAACACGTCTTTGTACAGTCGTTTCAGCATGAATACATGTATGTGAATTTAGTCATCGTTAATTCCACCTGTGAATTCGAAGGGTGATGTGAACGATCACAACCTCCTACAGTAGGACAGGAGTAATTCTAGTCGTTGGATTGCTATTACAATCCTTTCTTCCAAAGAGGCCCACAGAGAGTTTGAAACAACACGTTTATAATAGTGAAATGTATATTTTTTTAAAAAGGTTCTAGAGCATTTTATAGTGAGATATAGACCCAGGGCAACATTCCCCTTGAAGGGCAATGTATCTCATTTGCCCCTGGGGCATCTTTGGGTCGAATTTTCAGTCTCTTTTTTTTAACCGTGGTCTCGCTGGTCCTGGAAAAATATTTGGGACCGGTGAGATAGTGGTCGGAAATAGTGGGGATTGAGAGTGTGGCCTGGGTATGTCTCGGGGGTAAGTGAGATGCCAAGATGTGACAGTGAGACAACTTCCCGTCAGAAGTTTCGGTGGACTTTGATCCTTTTATCCATCGATAGCACGATGCTCCGCACTCTCCACACTAACCAAATCTTAGTCTTTTGAGGCAAAAGGTTCCTGGCGGAGATTTTTCTTGATTAAAACCCCAGCCTCAGAACTCATGATTCGGCGCTTGAATGACCGTGCCGATCACTCTAATCTAATAAAGGCTCGCGAGAGGCCCGGGCCCATATCGGCCCTCAAACATTTCCTCAGTTTTGCATTATAAATACAGATTGTCTATCAAATTTTTACTGAAGTCTTTTGTTGATACAGTTTCCTTTTAATACGTGTGGTTAAATTTGCACAGCTTTATTTACTTCATTCCATTTCATTCAGCCCGATTTATTTAATTCCAACTCTATCTTTATTTTCCTTAGTCACTTTGGTTTTCAGTAAAATTCCAATTGTTAGGTATGTGATTTGTTTCTTTAGTCACTCAAATATTCCACATGTCAGTTCTACGGCCACTTCGTTAATGACTAAAGTGCCAAAAACGCCTTGTAGCCAGGGCGTTAGAATCTTGCTACCGTATCCACCGCGTGTCGTAGAAGGCGACTAAAAGGGTGCCGCGTAGCCGGGAGTAGAATCGTGCTACCGTAACCCCTGCGTGTCGTGAAAGGCGACTAAAGGGGGCGGAGCAAAGGGACTAGGAATCCGTTTTCTATAAAACCCTTCCTCAAAGACGGCAAAATGAGCGGAGGGGAAGACAGGCTGGTGTGGAGGGAGGTTGGGCACGATAAGATGTAGTTTTTATATTGAGTACTCGGTTGTCTAGTAGTGTTATCGAGTGGAAGAAGGTGTCTTCAAGATTAATGTGGGTGAAAGTTAAGTTAGGCGTAGAAAGATAGGTATTTGTGAGTGCTTATGGACCTGGCCGCGAGAGGAGTGAAGAGGAGAGGGAGCAATTTTGGACTGAACTGAGAGTTTTGGATGTAATTTCAATGTGGATGTACTAGGTGACCTTATTGAGAGAGTTGGAGATGTAGTGTTGACGACTGTGATAGGGAGGTATGGCTTTCCCGGTAGAAATGACAGTGGAGGAAACCTGGTAGGTCTGTGCATGGAGCAGGAGTTAGTGGTCGGGAACAGTTTGTTCAAGAAGCGAGATATCCACAAGAACACATGGGTAAGGATGGTCCATGATGCAGTGCTGGAGAGAGCGTTGATGTGCGGGTGTTGATCTTTGTGCGGGTGTTGTAGATTAAGAGTAGAGCAGAAGTGGAAGGACAACACACGAGTGGGAGAAGGAAGAGAGATAGTGAAATTGAGTGAACTGGATATGAGAAGTAGATCAGAGGAGCTTTAGCAGGCGTTGAGGGAAGAATACAACAACGTGAGAGGACAGGACCTGAGAGATGTGGAGGAAGAATGAGAGGCGTAAAGGGATGCGTTGCTGAGATGTGCGAAGAAGGTGTGTGGTGCGCGTCGTGTGAGCGGGTGCAAAATGAAAGGTTGAGAGTGGTGGAACGAGGAGGTCAAACTGGTGGTGGCACGGAAAAAAGGAGCGTTTAGGGAGTGGTTGCAGGTGAAGTCGGTGGGGGCTTATGAAAGCTACAAAGAGAGGAGAAGCGAGGTGGAGCGGGGGGTGAGGAGAGTCAAAAGGGATGCTGATGACCGGTGGGGCAGACGGTTATGCCAGAATTTTGAGGAGAACAAAAAGATGTTCTGGAAAGAGGTGAAGAGGTTGATGAAGGGAGAGACCGGAAAGGAGGAAGTGGTGCCAGATGAGAATGGTTACTTTTTGTTGGAAAGTGGTGATGTACTGCAGACATTGGCCCAGTATTTTGATGAGTTGTTGAATGTCGAGTATGACAGGGAGGTTGCCATTGTTGCTGGGGATGGTGGTGCTCGAATGCCAGTTTGGGAGACAGACTTGTGTCGGACATTACCAGGGAAGAAGTGCAGAAGGCGGTGGACGTGATGAAAGCAGGGAAAGCACCTGATTTGGATGGTGTTGCGACCGGGTGCCTGAAGAAGGGTGGAGTAACAATTGTCGAATGTTTGGTGATCTTACTGAACTTGTGTTTTGTGGCAGGCGTATACTGATTGAGTGTCGCAGTGCCTTCATTGTTCCGCTATATAAGGGCAGAGGAGATAAAAATGAATGCTGCAACTCGAGCGGTATCAGTCTGTTATGTGCTGATCAAAGAGTGCTGATCAAGAGAGTGCTGATCAAAAGAATTAGAGACTGTACGGACTGCGCAATTGGAGAGGGACAGTGTGGCTATAGGAGTGGTAAAGGGTGTACCGAACAGATTTTTGCAGTGAGACAGGTCTGTGAGAAGTACCTTGCCAAAGGAAAGGACGTGTTCTGGGCCTTCATGGATCTGGAGAAGGCATACGACAGGATTGACAGGGAAGTGCTGTGGAGAGTGTTGCGTTTGTATGGAGTGGGCGGACATCTCTTGAAAGCGGTGCAGAGTTTCTATGCTGCCAGCCGAGCATGTGTCAGAGTGGGAAGCAAGGTAAGGTGAGTATTGGTTCACAGTGAAAGTGGGACTGAGACAAGGCTACGTGATGTCTCCCTGGTTGTTCAATCCTTTATACGGTTGGAGTGGTCAGGGAGGTGAACGCGAGTGTGCTGGGTCGTTGCTTGGAACGGTTGGAAGCGAATTGGCGGAGTTGGCAGTTGAGCCAGTTGCTATTTGCTGATGATACGGCCCTGGTTTCGGATTCAAAGGAGAAGATATGTAGGCTAGTGTCTGAGTTTGGTAGAGTGTGTGAGAGGAGGAAGCTACGAGTGAACGTGGGTAAGAGTAAAGAAATGAGATGCTCGACGACTGTCGATGCGAGCAAAATTAGTGTCACCCCAAATGGAGTGCAATTGGAAGAAGTTCAGTGTTTTGTGTTTCCTGGCTTCCATGTGGAGATTACTGAAATAGTGGTAACTGAAGTGAAGGCGCGAGTGAAGGAGAGATGTAAGGTGTAGGGTGCACTAAAGAGTGTAATGAGCTGTAGGACGTTGAAGATGGAAGCAAAGAGAGGGCTGTATGAGGGTGTTGTTGTCCGAACTGTGATCTACGGGGTGAGAGCAGAGGAAAGAAGGAGGTTGAATGTTTTCGAGATGAAATGTTTGAGGAGCATGGCTGGAGTAACGCCGAGAGACCGGATCACCAACGACGTGGTTCGAATCAAAACAGGGATGGTGAAGAAGTTGGAGGACAGAGTGGATTCGCGTATTCTGAGATGGTTCGGGCACATGGAGAGGATGGATGAAGGAAGATTGGTGAAAAGGGTGATGAATGCGGAGGCTAGTGGTCGCAGGCCTAGAGGTAGACGAGGCTTGGGTGGATGGATGGTGTGAAGCAGGTGTTAGGAAGGAGAGACGTGAATGTCAAGGTGGCAAGAGAACGTGCAATGAACAGGCGTGAGTGGAGAATGATTGTGAGTGGTTGATTTTGACGCTGCTCTGATGTGCTTTCCTGCCCTTGGCATCCCGTTGTCGGGATGGTCGTAGGTGGGGGGGGGGACTGCACTCATGACCCAGAGTGTATGTTGCGGGGGTACCGGCTGGACCCTATAGCACAAAAGGGCTAAGTTGTGTGAGTGTGAGCGTATGAGGGTGTGAGGTGCGCTTTACCGTCGGCCACTCCTTTTTCTGGGGGATGCGGCCTAGTGTCTGTATCAGTAACCAGCATCATGGACCGTACATTGTGCACGAGAACTTGACTTTGAATTACGAGCATCATCATGATGACACTCAACTTCACAGCTATTTACCGGAAGAGCAGAATAAGTGCAATTTACCACATTGTGCGAACTCGGAAAACTCATTTCCCTTGACGGACAAAGTAGTCATGTCTGCATCGATGTGCGATATCGAAAGACCAATAGATGTCGAGGATAGATGGGTTTTAGTTGGAATATTCTTGAAAGTACGACCGCGACATTATAATAGAAGAAAACAATTAGCCTAACTAAGTCGTTGTTCAGATGACTTCCCAAGTCCGAGTCTTGAACAGCGACTCTCGAGCTCGTCGTGGCCCTCTTACGTAGACGCCTGTCCATTTAAGTTCGGTCATTTCGAAGATTTAGGGAATTATTAATTGGAGTTCCTATGCCAAGTGAACAGTTTTGATGACTCACCTGCTTGGACATTTGACGGAGGTTGCGGCGCCTTCATCCAGACATTTTTAGGCAATGAACTGTGAGGTTACTTCTTTGTCTGTGGACAAACATTGAGGGACTGGAATCTATTGCCTTGAATCTGGACGTGAGAGGAGGATGTCTTTATAGAGAGATTTTTTTTTTTTGGGTGATGATAAGTAGCATTTCGTGTTTATTCATACCAAGCGGACACAAAGTCATGAATGAAAAATAATATATTCGGACACGTGTAACACAGGAAGCTTGTACAGACAAGCTCAACGTCACCGTCAATGTTCCATCCATTATTTGCAGGAAAAAAACCTCAAGCTTAAATTGTTTTCCGTCGGCGGCGCGGATAAGAAGAAGGAGCTTCATTATCATATAAATGAAACGGATTCTTCGATATTTAGTTTCTTGATCACCCGACCTGTACATCGGAGATACCAAAAATGATAAAAAATGGTCTAATATCTCATAATATAAATATTTGACGCAATTCGTGCTATCCTGAATTACGTCAGAAATGTGATACTTTTTTATCGATGGAAAGTGTGCGCATGTCAGAAGCGAATCACTAAAGTCTTTGCAATATTCACATATTAACAAAGCATATGATTTCAGCGCTGCATTAGCAAAGCCTATTTTTATTAATAAATACAAACTGATTTTCTAACTTTACCTTGCTTTTCCTCAAGGTCCTGCATTTTTTCACGGAATAAACACTGAAGTTCTGTGAAACATGAACTCCAGGTCGGTCATGTGCATCCTGTCGATAATCGAACGCACTTAATGACGATAAGCGTTAATAAATTACGGATGCGCTTAACTCGTTTATGGAAGGTTTCAAATTCCATACCTGGGGTTAAAGATTGCAAGATGGTAACGTTAACCCAAGGACACTATCGTTCAATTTTAGTCGCTCCACTTCTAACCACTGCTATTGCATGCGAGATTTTGGAAAAAGTAAAAACAATATTAAATGTATAGATGTAGTTGAATGACTTTGTATTAGTACACTTCAACATTACTACTGTGAATTACCATTAGGTAAAACAGGAAAACAATTCATTTCAGCAAGAAAATAGGTATGGAAAAATGTTACAATAAGTAGTATTTTTTTTAGAAAAAATCTATTACTCCCATCTTATCACAATACAGGGGTAAGGGCGTAATAACAAACAATGAAAACAACATCGTTGGGTAGGCACCACCCGTCCTGTACAACAGGACGGGTTCTATCCAGCGTTCTACCACAGCCAAATATTCAGCATTTCTGGGAAATGCCGCTCAAAGAGTATCTGAACATATATGGAACATCACATTTTGTATTACAACAGAATATCTTATCTTATTTCTGAACACGATAAAACTCAAACTCTAGAAAGCTACGATTGTCTGAATTATTATTCCTTGTCACGTCAAATCCCAGCAGCAACTCAGAAAATAAAATTGAATATTCATGGAGATTTGCCATTCCACGAAAACTTCGGATAAAGTTTGAGATTTGATGGGGAACAGCTTCCAAGAGCAGAAGCTGTTCCCCAACAGCTTCCCCATCAAGATAGTTGTGATAAATGATGACTTTAGAAGGGGATGCTCTTAGCGTGAACGGGGAGAACCTGGGCAGACCAACCTTTCACGATTACTAAAATGCGATTACAAATGCCAAAAACGTGAATGGCGAATTTTCATATATAATATCCATTTTACTTATTAAATTGTCACATCAAATCGAAGGACCAAATTGAAGAATTCATCAAACCCTTTTAAGCCAGGCCATCATAGTCAAAGAGTCGTAAGATTTATTCATCATTGGAATCTACTTTCTGAAGAGCATAATTTGACACACAAATGTGACCAAATAATTTGTTGATTGATATGATGTCATCTGAATATCCTGTAAACGACACAACCTCCTCCATCAACTCACCGTTTAAGCTAAATCAAAGAAGGAATACACGTATGTCAGTATTCAATCTGAAGCGAACAAACAAACGATGCCCTCGCTTGGAATAGTTGAACTTGGTAGAAACTTTACTCATATACTTTAGCATTATATCGACAAAGTGGATAGATGAATTGGGCAATTTAAATTATTACAATGGGCAATGAACCACAGAACCCATCAGTCGGGTCCTTCTAGCGTGCTGTTAGCGATGTCCTTGTACGGAGATTGTATGTTTTCAAGCTTGCATTTATATATTGCTTATTCCTTTAGGTCTAAAGAAAACAGTCATATGTATATGCATACGTATAAACGTACATTTCCTCTGCAAGGGGAGCGATACAAAATGCAGAGGTACCCTACATGTGATGGTTGCAGTACATTGCGTGTAGTGATAATGTAAAATTTTATGTTAATATCTAAACAGTACAGCCTCATCATTTGCCATTGCGCATCACGCGCTGTCATGTTTCCCTCCTCCAGTCACGAGACCCAGGAGCTCTTGGCGCCGGCATCAGGGAGGTTCCTAAAATTGTTTATTAACACAATTTCCTTGTTCTTTACTGTTGTGCGGTGCACAAGACCGAAGTATGTGCCTCTGTTCACCGACTCCTGGGAAAGTGTTTCATGGCGGGCACTCTTCCATGCTTAACTAAGCCATAGCAACTTTTTGGCCCGAAATTGGAGCCGAACACGAATAAATCATCGCCTTTGCTACTGGCGATGAAACATCGAGGACTTTAACCATGCGCTTTTTTGGGGCAATCATTTTTCGGGCGACCGACACAGACTCTTCTTATCGAGCGGAGGGTTCCCTAAAGCAGAATGAGACGGGCTGGCATATTGATAAAATCTCTAACGCACTCCTTAAGCGACGGTCGAATAAAGTATATTACTCGAGATAGTTGAGATAATTGAACAAGTGGCTGTGACTATTGACATCAGACCGTGTGTGAACGGTCAATACTTCCTGATTAGACATAGGTAACGAAGATATGAATTGCCAGAAAGTTAACACTCCTGGGGTACCCCATGACTACTCAGATGCCTGTTATCGAAAATGAAAAATACTTTCTTTCATTAATCAGATTTGTTTTGTGCAATGGCATCGGTACATAACCCACTGTTGGAAGATAACAATTCAAATAATATCCATTCATCAATTTCAAATTTTACAATGCATTTCCTCTTCCCGAACAAAATAACTGAGGTGATTTTCTACCATAACATTTTTCATTATCAGTTACCAGGCGATAATCTTAAATTACTTGATGCTCGTCTAAATCGGCTTATTGGAAATGAAATGAAGTCAAAAGCTTCTCTCGATCTCGATCGAAAATTATAGATTTTGATTAGTTTCACATGGATGATACAATGGCTGTTATCTTGACTAATATTTTCGTTGGTTTGAATAAATGCGTAAAATAATAACGGAAACGAGGGAAGGAGAACTGACATTCTTGTACAGTAATAGATGCCAACTAATTATTCAGCAACAGTTAAAATATCGCGTGCTTTTTGCTGTGATTTTTTCATTAATCCTAATGGTCTAGGTACATTTTTCGAATTTATATCCTCATGAAATGTTTTTCAGAGTAATAGAATAGTACCCTTTTTCTGATATTAGGTATGACTTTTAGAAGTATTTTCCAAATGAAATTGAAAACAAGCGACCGTTAAGTGGATTGTGTCACCACAAGAAATAGTTTCTTCGTCTCTAAAATCTCATGGATAGCTAATTGACCAAAACAATTATTCAACATCATTAATAACTTGCTGAATTGCTGACAGATTACCATATAAGAACGATAACTAATTGTTTGTTGTGCATATTGTTCATTAAGCGCGAGACTTAAAGTAACTCCTTTTTTGGTAAGGAATTATTTACAGTCCTGCAAAACACTTTCGACGACGTGTACTTGAAGCAGTAATGAGCCATGGGAAGACTGATCAGCAAATAAAGTGTTGAACGTTTGGGTTCATGATTAATTTAGTGCGGTCAATTTTCGACTCATTTAGGAAACAATCGTAGATGCTACAGTGTCGAGAAAAATTGCTTAAGTCAGTTCCTGAGCATTTTTAGTTCTCACGACAATAAACATCTGACTCATTTCGCGTACTATCGAAACAATATAGGTACTATTGGCTCTTGTTGACAACCTCTAAACTGTGAATGCCATATTGGCATTGAAAAGTTAGACCCATCTACCGGTTCTTTTTGTTATTGTTGCCTAGACCCCGGGCTCCTCTTTCCCTTGCGCCCGATACCCTGATACCCACCAACAATAATTGCATGCATTTTGTGATGCGGGGAGGGAGTTATTGACATCGCTAATACCTGTATTGAGTTTGTGATATGCAAGCCAGTTATCGCATTGCCTACGGTTTGTATAATCATATCACTGTGGATACCAGAGCAATGTTTCTGGCTGTGTTCATGTCTCTCATCATACGACATCGCACTAACAAAACGTGCACATCACTCATATTGTTGCCCTCTCCCACATCACTCTTATTTATGCCCTCTCCCACATCACTCTTATTGTGGCCTTCTCCGACATCACTCCTATTGTTGCCTTCTCCCACAACACTCTTATTGTTGCCTTCTCCCACATCACTCTTATTGTTGCCTTCTCCCACATCACTCTTACTGTTGCCTCCTCCCACATCACTCTTAGTGTTGCCTTCTCCCACATCACTCTTATTTTTGCCTTCTCCCACAACACTCTTTTTGTCGCCTTCTCCCACATCACTCTTTTTGTTGCCTTCTCCCTCACAAGTACACGACGCAAGGTATTCAGTTTAAAAGAACAAACTATTTCCTTGCGGTGCGGGAAGTTTCTGTTTCAATTTGAATTCCTCCATTCAATTTTTCAACATTACTCATCTAATATTCTAAGCCAGCGCTTCCAACAGTGGGTAACAAAGCACACAACTTAGAGCAATACTCCGAAATACGTATTTTTTGTGAGATATGTCATGTATCTGTACATATTTTACAGTGATACTAGATCGTTGGGCCCGTGAATCTGTTATAAAACGTAAATAAACTCTCCACACAGTCTTATTTTCTTTTGTTGGGAGAGGCGTATTGTGGGTGGCTGTGCCAGTAAACAAACTATATGAAAGATATTGCTCGATCTCCTTGCCGGCGCGATGTCCCTTCTCATTGTTTGCTTCGGGATATGTTGCCTGTCAAAATGTTTCCCTAGTTGTACTGGACATGTGGATTTCCAGAACATCGTCTGCAGCTGAGAAAGGAAATATTGCAACGAAAATACTTGTAAGAACAAGGGTCGAATCAACGATGTTTCTCCTACCGGAATTTCACTGTTAATTTAAACTTTATCTTCAACAATTTGGTATTATATTTTATATAACACAGGAAAAAAATGCATTGCAGATAAGTGGGAATGAATCCATGATATACATTTTGCTGAGAATACAAAAATATAAACCAACAATTTCCTTAAAGATATCGAATAAGACAAGAACACTTTAAACACGAGATGCCTCTTGATGTTATGAACCGGAGGTAAAATTTTATACATAAAAAGGATGTTTATGTGAATGTGGGTACGACAATTTTAACATCCACGGAGGAGAACACGGATGCGGATATAAAATATGACATCCGTACGACTTCGCTGCGAATATTGCACATTATAACTATTGAGGAGTAAAATAATGGCAATTACATGGGATCCATTATTTCATCGTTACAATTTTGTTAGTGTAAAGGACCGCACAATATTACGTACCCGATTTAATCCAGGAATTTTTAAACTCGAACGAATAGATGTTTTCCTCTACTAATCAGAATTGCCGGATAGGGCAGAGTAATCGATTTTCTCTGAATTTAAACATATTTCAAATCCATTTGATGCATGTGAGGGAATGTTAAGGGTTCAGTGCAATAACTTCAAGATATTTCGAATAGACCCATCTACTACTAGTAGGATTTTGGTGTGAACGATCTATCTTTCAATCAATTTTTGGCTCCATATATCATTCAAAGATGCTTGCTTCCACAATGGCGGAATCTGCAATGCAAATATTGTTCAAATTGATCACAGATATATTTGTAGGTGTGATGTAAACTTTCGTCCATTTAATCACTGACCTTTTCCCTGGCTGTTTGACAATTTTTGTGAATCATGGTCAATGGAAAATAACCCTATGATATGAATTTACTTAAAATTTAATTGTCCCGTAAACATTATAGCTTACAAAACAGGCGACCGTCACACACAAAGTTAGAAATTATTTGTGAGAGTGAATTTGTTTATCAAAAACTATACGCTATACTGCTGTCCATTGTTCCAACCGTAGTAGTTATTATTATCTTATAACTGTAAAAGCAAATAATAACTGTTCGAGCTTAAAAATCAGTATAA
>SDVV010000427.1:0-32114 GCA_016164225.1 Gammarus roeselii | reverse complement strand
TCTATACATATATGTATATATATATATGTGTGTGTGTGTGTATCAAGATCGCAAAAAACTACTTGAATAGAAATCACATTTATTTCATCCCAAATTGAACGATGCATAGCAATACATAGATTTATTGCTAAATGGAGGCGTCATGCCGACGTCAAACGATTGCCGGGCTAAGTTAGGTCTTCAGTTTTAAATACCCATCTCTCTCCGAAGAACATACGGTGAAGAGGCATCTAAATTACTATGTAATAAATATCAAAAGATATTTGGGAAGCTTGGAACAATGTGCTCGAATTCCTAAGCTTGAGAACTATTCGAATTTAAACGTGAGCCATCTGTTTCGTAAATGGATAAGTGGTTTGATCAGTCATTGCAATTTGCTTGCCAACAAAATTTAGGAATCTGCAGCGTATCAACTGATAATGGTGACAGATTTAAATTGTTATGTACCTCAGACTGTAACGCTTTCCTAGGTCTATTAGGAAAATCTGTTTGCTGTTTGTCAATTGTTCTTGATCTTGTCGATTCAGCCCCTTCCATTTCTCTATTTGCATCCTAGCCAAGCTGCTCATATCTCGGTCGGCATGCTATGAGAACTGCAAAACTCACGAAATGGACGAGAAAAAATAACAATTGTCACAATGAAACATCAATGCGGTCTGTGTGAGACTGTGTGAGACTATTTGTTCATCGAGAAAAATAAACTATATATTTTGGACTACATTTAATCCGCAATTGGAACTAGACATCTTAGGTTTGGATATAAAGAGTTACGCGTCAAAATTATTAGGTATTTTCCATTTATGAGTATATTAGTTCACAGCCAATGGTAACGCTTAAGATTCTTGTATGTTTTGCTGAGAAACTGCTGTCGGCCACCATTAACAGTGAACTTCCGTTCAACTTATTTTAGGACGAAGAAACATTTGTTCGGTTATTGCAAGTTACATGGCAAATACTATTTTACTTCTCTTTCATGCCTTATGATCTGATGCCTACTTGAAAATGGTGAGTATTTAAAGATGTGGCGGCATCTGGCATTGATATATACAAACAACTCCGTTGAATTCTAACCCCCTCTTGCGAACGCACCGAGTTCTGTCGGCCTAGACTCAGAGCGTTAACAAACCCCAAGACTCAGGGCAGTTAACAAACTTCCAAGACTCGGAGCATACAGCAAGTTACAAAGTGATCAAAACTCAGGGTTGTTGCTCTTTCGAGACCGAAGTTTTGTTGGTCAACATTTTTAAATGACACACGAAGCCAAGTATTCGCTTTGAGATGGTTAACATCAATATTCCAACTGTTGCCAGGTAGAGGGATCCGCACAGTTTTGCAATCGTATGGCTAAATCCCAGCATAGGAGTACATGCTTTACTTATACATTTTGGATAAAGTATAATCGAAACGAAACGTGACGGCATTGGCAGAAAACCACATTCTATACGGTATACAAAAATTGAACAACCGTCTGGGCTAGGGAAGTTCACTATTAAACAGTTTTTGGCCGTTACCCCCAGGAATGCTCTTTATTTTCCATCTACATTGGTCATCAAAAAGCATCCTCTGCTGACTCATCTTAGCATGAATGTTGTTATAGAATACAAACGAACCAAAAAATTGTTTAAGGTGCCAAATTATAATTCGGAGTAGCTCTTTTATGATTGGCGTTTATGAACTACAACATTGAGTGCTAATCGATTGGACCTCCATAATATCCACATCCTACTTACGCGGATGGGGACGGGTTAAGAATGTGAGCTGAATGTCAGATTGCGGATGCGAATACGGATTTGAAATATTTGCAAAAGATACCGCGAATGCAGATTCGGATATATACTCCATCACTAGTTTGAAGTGTGCTTTTTGATCGGTACAATGGGTGAGTATACGCGTATTTCATTGAATTAGAACGAGCTATCTACTGAAGAGACTAATAAACCGCCATTGGTGACTTGAGGAGTGCCCTCTACTGGAGAGCCGAATAAACGGCTATTGGTGACCTCGACTGAGGAGATTCTCAAAGCATGATTGGGTCTTATTAACAACCACTGACGGAAGAAACCATAACATGAAGCATGAACACATTTCCGGTAAGCCATTTGTCCGGTTCAAGAATGTACGGCGTCAAACGGTCTTCTATTTGTGGCCCCTCTCATGAATCTCTCCAAATGTGATCTGAATTTATAAGCTCACTCATTCCTAAACGAGTGACGTGAGTGCTACCGTGTCGCAAGCGAGTCTCGCCCCTCCTCCAGTTATTAAACAGAGTGACCGTCAGAGGGTTCATATTCTTCTATTCCCAAGCACAGATGGGAAAGACTAGTACAAAATTTGTCTCTAGTATTGCAAAAAAAATTAATTAGATGTGTGCTGCAGAAATGCTGGTATTAATATTTGAATAATAAATCTATTTAATTGTTTAATTTGGCAACATTATAGATTAGTGTAGAATATGAATAAATGATGAACCCAGGCATTAAGAAAATATGTGAACATTTTGGTGTTTAGGTCGTTTTGCCATCCAGTAAAAACCGTGGATTCAATCTTAACATAGCGCATAATTATTAAACTATTTATTAATTTTACAGTACAATTTATGTGTATTTGTATTCGTTTCAGCAGTAGATGTCTATTCCTGATGTTACCTCAAGTTACCTTAAAGGCCATCTGTGGTGGCGAAATCCCTGCGGTAGAAGCTGCTCCCATTTAATTATAAAAAATAAGATTTTCAATTTTCAAACTTTGCAAGCTGCTGTGATTATTGTAGTGGATATATTTTGAGAATTAATGACCTAGGGAAACTGCCACGCATTCACAGCACAAGTGGTATAAGCCGTATAATAAGTAGTTTCAATGAGCATATTTAATCTGCACCAGCTCACGTGATTAGTAACACAGAATATCAAATTTAAATAAGAAATGTGAATGAGCAATTTTAACAATCTTTAAGTCACAATCACTATTCTGTACGATGATAGTAATTTTTGCAATCGTTAAGTCACAATCACTACTTTGTACGATAATTTCAGAGTTATTATTATTAGATTAATTTGATTTGATTTGATTTTGGCCTCATTTCCACCAGAGCCTCAACGTGAGTCATAATAGGCTCCCCCGTAGGGCTCAATGATCATGGATTTCAGTAGGCTCGCACACCTCTGTGTGCAAGAAAAACAACGTTGTCAAAGTTAAACTATTTGAACATTTTAGTCGTGTCAGACGCACGCTAGTGCGCACAAGAATAACGTTTAGACAAAACGGACCTCCGCTTTCAATCATTTAGAACTTCATGAGTAATATGTATGCGCGCTAATGCGTACAGGTAGCATCGTCGAGATTGGTACAAGGTTTACGGCTACACGGACAAAGTAAGCTCCGACAGCAACGCAACACAATGTTTACAGCTACGCGGTCCAGTTCAGTTAATAAACATTTTATGTTTTCAGGAAAGATAAAGACTTAGACGAAACGAATCGAATCCCCGCTTCCAACCACGTAAAACTTCACGAGTAATATGTAAGCACGCCAGTGTGCGCAGATAGTATCGTCAAAATTGGGACAAGGTCCACGGACGGCTACACGGACTAAGTCAGCTCTGACAGCAACGCAACACGAGGTTCACAGCTACGCGGTCCAGTTAAATAACAGTAGTTTTCATTGTTCAGGTAAGATGAAGACTCAGACAAGACGAATCCCCTCCTCCAATCATTTAGTACTTCAAGAGTAATATGTACGCACGCTAGTGCGCACAGGTAGCATCGTCGAGACCGGTACGCAATTCACGGCTACACGGACAGAGTCTGCTCCGACAGCAACGCATCACAGTACATTTTATTTATTTGAGCAAGATAGACGGAATGAAACTCCACGCCTCCAATCATTTAGAACTTCAAGAGTAATATGCACGCACGCTAGTGCGTACAGGCAGCATCGTCGAGTCTGGTACAAGGTTTGCGGCTACACGGACAAAGTCAGCTCTGGCAGCAGCGCAATACAATGTTTACAACTACACGGCCTAGTTCGGATACCTTACAATTAATTTTTCAGGAAGATAGAGACTCAGACGAAACGAATACCCACCTCCACCCCCTCAGTGCCTCAATGAGTAATATGTACGCACGCCAGTGCGCACAGGTAGTATCGTCGAAATTGGTACAAGGTCCACGGTCTCACGAAACAGATCAACTCCAACCACAACGCATCACAAGGTTTATAGTTACGCGGCAAAGTTCAACCACAGACATCGCATATGGTCCGCACACGCGCGAGCGAGCGCAGACCAAAAGAAAAAAAACGCCTGTTTACAAAATCACAAACAGGAGCTCTCGCAGAAGTATACTAGCATTATTTTATACGACAGAATTGTGGAACGGTAAGAGGAAAGAAAGGGCAGGTTCATCATGGGCTAAAAACTGCTCAGGTTTTTTTCATCGCACTTATTGTTTAAGGGGATAGGGTGGGGAGGGGGGGGGCAGAAGTCCCTAGAGTCCCGAAAAAGCCAGATGAGCCCCGGAGGGTTACCCAAGTCCCCCGGGTCCACCGAGTCCCTTCGTCTCAGCTCATCTCGGCTTGTCTAAAATCATTTCGACCAGTTTCGACTCGTTGCGACCAAATCGACTCGTCTCAACATGTTTCGACTGATTTCGACGCACCTCGGCCAGCTTCGGCGCGGCTCCCCCTCTGCGTCAGCAACGTTGTGGACTGTAATTTGATTAATTAGAAATACAAATTAGGGTTCCTTGAATAAACGGGTTTTAAATAAAATCTTAAAAGCATAACTTCCATTATTGGTGATAGTTGTTCCGTACTATTCGAGCAGAATATAACAAAATAATACCATGTGAATTTGAATCAAGTTTTTATTTGAAGAGGGCATGGTTATTTCAATAGACTGGAGAGTAAACATTTAACAGGAGAATACACATTTAATAGATATTGCACTGACGCATCGATCATTTTCCTCAACATTTATATACATGCGCTGCTATAATAACGTTATGCAGCCCAGTCAATGTCAAGAAAACGAAATATATAGTATTACGAGCTGAAAGGATTATGGATAGATATTATCTATCGGAATAATCCTTGATACCCAAAATGCTAATACTCCACTAATAAACATCATAGGAAGTTAAAGATATCATAACCATAATTTCATATGATTGATTGCAGGTGTAAATAAAAGGGATTTCCTGTAACCTAATAAAACGCACAGACGATCGTGGTGGCGGCCCTGAGGCTGGCATGACGTGGTCGAGGTCATTATTATCCATAAACCAGCGTATCACGGGTATCATTGACAGTAGCTATCAACTAAGTGGTAAGTTTAGACCGAAGTGGAGTGCTTTATCATTGGATGGTGAGCTCTATTGTAATCTAATGAAGCGATCAGACGATGGTGACGGTGGCTTGTAGGCAGACCTCAACGTGGTCGGTGTCGCTCAGGATGAAAGTGGCCATGGTGGAAATCTGAGGGAAAGTAGGAAGAATATTATTACATTTCCCACTTTGTAGTAATAAAATAGAACCTCCACAATTATGCAGCTTACAACTAATTAAAGTATTCAGTTGTATCTTTCTTCGTCTCCGGCTGGTAATGCTTTCTCTAGGTTTCCCTGAAGACTTTCGCGAAGTCTGGGAAGTAGTCAGTTATTTTTTGACTAATGGCGATTAAAACAAATTAATGATGACTAGGAAGAGAGTCGGAGGGGCGAAACTTCTTTCATTTTCTAGCTTGGCTTACCGAGCAAATATACCAGGGGACATTAACTTATAAGCTGGAAAATGTTTTCATGAATAATGAGCATCTGAACTTGACATTCAAATTTTTTTAATCGTCGCCAGGTTTCAACTTAAGTATCATCCGAAGCCAAATTGCTGTTCTTCATATACCAGGGAATACTTCATTTTCAAATCCTTTGCTAATAGATTATAACAGAAGAAAAACCCGGCGATATCTAGAACATTTCGGTTTGTCGGCTTGTAATAAGAATTTACGAAAATTCCGGACAACAAAATTGTGATTTGTTTGTTCAGTTTAATATTATTTGCACCTCATACAGTTTAATAGGACTATGTATCAGCATACATGTATTTGCAACAAAAAAGCTGCATCGTGGCTATCAAGATTTAAATAAATTTCACGCGGAACTGTATGTAACCAGTTGACTGGCTGTCAACTCGGCCACTGACCGAATGCATGAAGTAATCTGTTGACCAGCTGCTTCCATGTTGACTGGCTGTTTGCACGGCAATCTACCGTGCACATCAAGTATAAAGTAGTGAACAGTTGTTTATCTGTTTACACGGCCATGTAACAAGTAATGAAGAAGTTTTCAGTTGACAGGCATTCTACACAGCCTGCCTACGCATTTCAATTAATTAGTTGATTTATTTCTGTCTACACGGCCACTGAAGGAACGCATGAAGTAATCAAGTTATGAACAAGTGTTCAGTTGTCTGGCTACCTTCATGCCCATTGACCAAACACATTAAGTAATGGACATCTGTTCAGTTAACTGGCTGTTTACACGGCCTTGACCGTACGCATCAAGTAATCAAGTATTAAGCAAATGTACGGTTGACAGACTGTCAACTTGAGCACTGACCGTGCACGTTAAGTAATGATCAGATGAAGCGTTCGCTTGAATTGCTGTCTACATGGCCACTGACCGTGCACGTTAAGTAATGATCAGATGAAGCGTTCGCTTGAATTGCTGTCTACATGGCCACTGACCGTGCGCGTTAAGTAATGATCAGATGAAGCGTTCGCATGAATTGCTGTCTACATGGCTACTAACCGTGCACATCAAGTGTTCAATTCACCGGCAGTTTACATGACTACTGACTGAGCACATCGGATAACGAACAAATCTTCAGTAGACATGTTGTTTAGGCGGCCACCGACCAGGCTCTTGAAGTTATTAGTTGAATGATTGACGGTTGACTAGCTGTCAATACAACCACTGACCGTACGCATCAAGTATTGAACAATCGTACGGTTGACTGGCTCTCAACACGGCCTTCGACCGTTTTCATCAAGCTATTAGATAATGAAGCGGGTTCAGTTGACTGGCTGCCTACACGGCCACTGAACGTAAACATTACGCTGTAATATAAATACATTTTGCATTGTACTATAACTACATTTTACGTTACACTGTTCACTTAGTAGTTAATTTTTATGCCAAATAATTATTACATTTCCAAAATTGATTGGTGGCTTGTACATTATTTTTTGTTATAATTGCATTTCACGGACAACCAGTCATACTTCATTCAACTCCGTCATAAGTTCATGTTTTTATATCAACACTTCTATCTTCACACTAGACTAACCAAAACCATCACAAAGTTTAGAGGAAAACATTGACATGCGGATGGCGTCTTGCGACGGGCACTGGAGAGCGATTCTTTTGGTCGAGATTCTGAAGGGGGAGGGGGGGTATAGGGCCAGGCGAGGGTAACAACCGCACAGTAGCTCAGAAACGGTAAACAGGTGACCGTAACGGTATGTCACCTGGTGTTGTTCAAGAAATTAGGCTGGATGAGGGAAAGACACACTGTATAAACGGTGCCCACAACAGCTAGTGTTGTGAATCTTACAGAGATATTTCTAATTAGTTGCGGAAGCTGCGATGTAAACGGTTTAAAGTGGTAGAACACACAGAAAACGACAACAACAGTGGCTTACAACGCACAGGACATATAAACAAAAAGATTTCCTTAATACATCAATTCAACTATGCCCCAGAGCTCATAAATTATGTATTCATGTGGAAAGGGTGAAATTTAATGAAGAAAGTGGACGTAATATGACATGCTGCCATACATGTAAATGAATCATTATATAATCTAAAATGGTACATCGTTTCCATCAAAACACGCCAAGATTTGATTTTCTGATTTGATTTGAGCCTCATTTCCACCGGAGCCTCAACGTGAGTCATAATAGGCCCCTTCGCTGGGGGCGACCGTCGTTGATTCAGGTAAGTTCACACGGCCTCGCGTGTGAAAATATTATTCATGTCAAGATAAAGTCAGTACATATTTCAATCGTGGCAAATTCGCGTACTAGCGCGTACGAGAGAGTAAAGAGTTAACGCGTATCTTCATAAAATGTGTTGTTATTTTAGAGCATAATGGGGTGGAGAGACCACCTCACTTGCACAGGTGTTTGGGGCTTAGACAGTTTCGTATAGTCCGGTGTGTTTTCCGAAACGATTAGCTTTTTACGGTAGGTTGGGTCCGTGAGTGGGCTTTGTAGGTTGCACGGGGAATTTAGGAACGCTCGTCGGGCTGCCGCGAGTGCGTTGCAATCAATCAGTAAGTGTTTCACGCTGATAGCCACTTGGTGGCAACAGGGACAAGGTGGCGCGTTTAGTCCTGTGTCGACATCCATCAGGTGGTTGTGAGTTATCCACGTGTGTTCCGTGCACAAGCGGTTGATGAACACTTGGTCTTTTCTGTTGGTGAACTTTGTTTCCCTTTCTCCGACTGAGGGTTTGACTGCAAGCATTTTTTGTCCCCTCTGTTGCCACATTTCATCCCATCGGGATGTTATATGGGAGTTGATGAAAGGGAACCAGTCCCAATAATGTATTGCGAAAAATTGTTCTTGGTGAGCAAATGCCAGTTTAGCAAGCGAGTCCGCAAGTTCGTTTCCTCTTATTCCCGCATGCCCGGGGATCCAGCAGAATTCCACTGCCTGACCCGTCTCGGTCATCACAAAGAGATCGTGCTGCATTTTACGTAGAATTGGATGGTCGTAGTGCAGTGTTTTAAGCTGGGTGAGGACACTCAGACTGTCTGAGAATACGACGTGTTTGGAGAAGCGATGTGTTTTTGCATTAGAGATGGCCAGTTCGAGTGCGTGAAACTCCGCAGAGAACACAGAGGCCTCTTGTGGGAGAACAGGCCAAGAGTGCAATTAAATCAAATGAACAGAATTATAGACTTATCTGTCAACGGACAGGACAACCCAATTGTGGAAGGTATGTCTAAGATGCGACAAAACACTAGGAGAACCGAAGCCGATATTTCATGGCATTTATTGGAATTGAGATTTCGAATGAAGATATCCAACAATATCAATATACGATGGTCGTACTGAGTTAGGATTTTGTTCTCCTTTTAGGGAGGAAGAAGTTGTGAGGTGTGAACAACGAACAGACGGGGCGCTACAGAAAGGAATATCAACTAACTCATTAATGTGTAATGCATTAATCGCATGCCCGCTTACTAATTCATGTTCCACGATTTTGCTTGATTTGTGTTAAAACGATTTTGAGATGCAATTTTGAACTGCCAACGGGACACTGAGTTTTGTCATCATGTAGGGAAGGTGTATAGCCCTGACGGATATAGTCAGAAGATGCAGTAGAGTCAACCGTTGCTGGAACTACAATAACATCGGAGATCATAACCCTGTCTTTTACTTAGTAGTAGTAGTAGTAGTAGGCCTGGGACGGGCTGACGAGTATTCTGGCAGTATTCCAAGTTTGAATTTGCAGTATAGCTAGCCCAACCTAGATGAGATGCTTATCGTTCTTGGGCTGCCTGATGCTGAAGGATCCAACGGAGGTTGTTGCCACCTTGGCGGCACAGGTCCAAATGCTTAGTTAGGGGGTGGATTAGTCACAGTGTTGGTCGAGACGGTTTTTAAATATGTTAACGCTATTACTGTTGACCACATCATGTGGTAAGCGGTTCCAAATTGCTAGTATCTTGATTAGAAATAAGTTTTTGGCCACTGATGTTCTAAATGGTTTTAGCTACAGTTTATGTCCATTATTTCTGTTTCTTGGGTTATAATCTCGGTCAAAGAGGCCCCTAGGGCTAGCTCTATTAAATCCGTTTTGGTATTTGAAGGTTCCAATTAATTGACCTCTAAGTCATTTTCTTTCAAGTGATATCAGTTTTAGTTCGTCGAGTCTTAGCGAATATGTCTTATTTCTCAGTTCCGGAATTATTTTCGTTACTCTATTTTATTACTATCCCCTCATAGGTGGGGGAACCAAAATTGTAGAACAAATTCCATTTGAGGCCTGACGATTGAAGTGTATAACGGAACCACGATGTCCCTGGACTTGTAGTGGAAGTTTCTGGAAAAAAAGCTAACATCCACGTGGTTTGTAGCTAACATCCACGTGGTTTCCACACTTGGGATCTTTGCTGATTAATATACAAAGGTCTCGTAGCTGGTCTTCTTCAGTCATTTGCTGGTCTGCTATTGTGAAATCAGAATTTCGATTTTGTAATCCAATGTGCATAACAGTACATTTTTCAAAGTTAATGTTCATTTGTCACTTACATGACCAGTCCACTAGTTTACAAAAGATCCCTTAAGATAATTATGCGAATTTGCTCACAGTCAGTTTGTGGCAGAGTTTAGTGTCGTCAGCAAATTTTGATAACTCACTTACGATGTCGGCGTCGAGATCATTTATAAATATTATAAAGTGGAGGGGACCAAGAACAATGTCCTGAGGTACTTCTGGTGTTAACATAGCCAACTTACTTTTTCCTTGGCCGATACAGACCGGCTGCTTGCTGCCTGTGAGCCAATCTCGGAGCCACCTGGCCACATTTCCAGTTATGCCAAGCTCCTCCACCTTTCTAATTAGACGTTCATGAGGGACCTTATCATAGATTTTTGAAAATCTAGATAAATAAGGTCGACAGCTTTGGTTTTACCGTATATCTAGGTGACCTTATTGAAGAAATCCAGGAGCTTGGACAAGCAGCTAAGTTTGCTTTAGAAGCCATGTTCGATTCCTTTCCAGGGTTTTGCCGACCACAGATGTGAGACTGATTGGTCTAGAATATCCTTGCTACTGCCTACTACCCTTCTTGAAAATCGCTGTGATGTTTGCGGTTTTCCAGCCATCTGGAATAATTCCAGTAGTCATAGACCTGTTGGAGAACTCTGTCAGAGGGACCACTTATGATTTCGGTGAGGTTCCGTAGCAATTTCGGATGCAGGTCATCTGGTTCTGAAGATTTGTAAATATTTAGTTTGCTGAGTTGTTCCTATACTTCACCAACGAGGAAGTTAATATTTTCCAACGGTTGCACTTTTCCAGCCAGTTCGACTTCTGGAATATTATCTATATTCTCATTTGTGAAGACTGTTACAAAGTATTCGTTGAGTATCATAGACATGTCGGCATCGGATGATTTTAAATCACCTGCACTACTTCGTAGAGGGCCAATGCTATCACGAACAACACGTCTCTCATTCACATATGCATAGAATCTTTTTGAATTTCGTTTAGCCGATTTAAAAACATTTTTTTTTTCCTTATTTCTTTTGGCGCTTCTAACCACTCATTTCACTCCCCTACCATCTCGCTCATGCGCTTGCTCTGACTCCGGTGTTGGATTGGTTTTGTGAACTAGGTACACTGTTTGTCGGCTAGCAATTGGTTCTTAAAATTCATTATTCAGCCAAGAGGGATTGTTTATCTGTACTTTTCTCTGGGATGTATCGCTTGCTTGCACCACCCTATCTCTAAGATACGCAGAGCATTCATCAGCGGTGCTGCCATCGAACTAGTACTTGAAGTCTATGTTTCTGAATTTGTCCTGCAAACCATAAAAATTAGCTTTCGGGAAATTGTAATTATATCTTGCTGATTCTCGCATTGTTCAGTTTGCTGGGATTAGAAATTCAATAGTATGACGATCTCCTATTTTTTCTTTAACAATGGTCAGTTCAACTAGTTGTCCTTCAGTCGATGAAACAAGGTTCATGATGTTAGGCCTTTTGGTTGGTTTTTTCACGTATTGTCTCAGGTTGTTATTATTGAAGAGTTGTATCTACCTGCCGCCCCGTAAGGCAGCTTCCACTATTGTCCAATTGATATCAGGTAGAGTGAAATCCTCCATCAAGATACTCCCATGGGATGAAGAAATGATATTGTCCAGTTCGTCATAGAGAACGTCTTCTTCACCTACTGTTATTCATGGATTCCGGTATACCAGCCCAATTATCAGTATTAACCCATCAGAGGGCATAATGTCGACCTGGATTATCTCATAAGATGTTTTTATTTATTTGATTTGGGCCTCATTTCCACCAGAGCCTCATAAGATGTTGTTGCTATTGCTCTGTGAAGTATTGGACGAAGGGTTTCTTTGACATGAAGCCCTGACCCTCAACCTCTCTTGCTTGGAGAAGGTTTGTCTACACTGAAGGTCCTGAGTCCTTCAAGTCCTATTACTGCGGTCACTCATGTCCAGCCACGATTCGTTGACTCCAATTATGTCCATATTCGTTCGCTTTCACTATAGCTTGAAGAAAATCCATCTTGGGCATTAGTGACTGTGCAATTCCCAAAAGGACTTTTATTTTTCCAGTCCTATTAGTTTGGGATGACATGTCTTCAGTTGAGCTGCGCCGAAAGTCGCTCGATTCACTGCCGTAGATACTCCTGCTGCTTGACCCACTTCTTTTCTCTGCTGTTTTCCTCGGTGGCTGCACGAATTCTTGTTCCTTATTTTGCTCATTTAGGTCCCCTGTTAGGTGTTTCCGTTCGATTCTTGGGTGATGTCGTTTCCCAATCCTCTTCATGTGTTCATCATGTACCGTTTCTTGCTGTGAAACGCTTATACTGCATTACTGAGTAGGATGCCAAACTGCGTTTTCCCGCGCGCATTGAGATGCCGTTCACCACTCTGGAATAGTTCAGGTTTTCCTTCAAATACAGGTTTAGTCTCTACATAGCATAGTCCTTATTCGTTTGCTATCTTTTCCACGCGCGATTGTTGTACTTAATTCTGTCATGGATCTTGTTTTCGATGTCCACCATAGGCAAAATGCCGGTAGCAATAACGTTGTTGCTGGTTTTATTTATCAAAAGCGCTTCTGAACAAAATAGTTGGTTGGTGTTTTGACTTGCAGGTTCTCTGAATCTACTTAAGCCATAATGAGGTTGTCCTATTTTGTGCTCACCTTTTTGACTTGGCTGGTGAAGGTTTGCACAGGAGCACGGGGACGACATAGCACTTTGCTATTCGCCATCAGCGGTTTTAACTCCCTATAGTGCTTCACTGTACTGTCGTCAACTTGAAAGCAAATGGAACCAATTTATTCCTGCTTCGGTGGGTCGTACGAGTTCTTAATTTGACTGCATTTTCCGTTGTGTGGTGCCGCAGTCTACCTCCTTCACTGTTTCTGTCGCTGGCCCGTACCCAGTCATTTTTCTGCTGGCTGTAATTTCCCCTCTTGCTATGGGCATTCTTTGGCTATTTATCGTTGCCTAGAGCATGTCCGCATAGGTCAAGGGATGGAGTAGGCAGCAGAATTCGACGAAGAGTTGCTTGTAGGCAGCGGGAGGTATAAGGAGGGTGTGGGCAGCGGGAGGTCAGAAGGGGTGGACAGCGGGAGGTCAGAGAGTTGGGCAGCAACAGAATTTTCGCTTTGTGATTTTATTTCGACACTACTTTTTTCTTCTTGCTGGGAGCTAGAGAAGCACGCCGGGTCGCGGTGGTACTTGATGTTGAATCGAATGCACACATAAAATAAATTGATGTAACTTTATCGATTTATTTAATTGTTGGTCCGGTCAATCTACCTCCCTCTACAAAGTAGACAGTTTTGTATGAACTCCTTTTATGTCTTCAAACCTTCACCCTCCTTACCCTCGCTAGGCTATTCTATTCTGGTACTCTATGGAAGCATTGATCATCCCGCAAGATAGCCGTGAAAGTGAGTGGATGGACCATTTATCCCTGTATGTATACAATTCTGTGTCACTTCCCTATCACTCCCTCTATCGATTATTGTCCTTTCATTCTCTAATTTATTTGCAACAACATCTAGTAATGGAGAAATGTTCAGTCAACTGGCTGTTTACAGGCCACTGACCATGCACATTTGGTAACCAATTGATTAATTCCTGTCTACACGGCCGCTGACCGTGCACATCAAGTAATCAGTTGATTAATTGCCTGTCTACACGATCACTGACCGTGCACAACAAGTAATTTAGATGACAACAGTTAGTTGACTGGCTGGTAACACGGTCATCTATCAAGTAATCAAGAAATGCACCATTATACTGTAGACTGAGTGTCTGCGCGGTCACTGACTGTACGCATCAATGAATCAAATATTGAACAAGTGTACATTTTATTGGCTGTCAACAAGATCACTGTTCATACAATCGTGTATTCAATTATTGAACAGGTCTACGTCATATAACTATGCACACGGCCACTGACCATACGCATCAAACAGTGAACACGTGTACAGTTTACTGGCTGTCAACACGGCCTCTGAAGGTACGTATCAAGTAACAAACAAGTGTAGGACTCTCAGCGCTGCCGCTGACCTCGCGCATCAAGTAATCAAGAAATGAACATGTGTGCAATTGATTGGATGTCCGTGCATTTTAAATCATCAGTTGGTTGATTGATTCTCTACACGGTGAATAGCCGTGCACATTAAGTGATGAACACGTGAACCGTTGGCTAGCTGTCAACAAGGCCACTGACCGAACGCATCAAGTAATCAAGTGGTGAACAAGAGTACAGTTAGCTGACAATACACACGACCACTGAACGTGCATATCCAGTTAAGTTGATCGGTTCGCCGTCTACGCGGGCACAATCCAAGAACATCAAGTAATGAACAAGTGTACAGTTTACTGGCCGTC
Organism: Gammarus roeselii; assembly: GCA_016164225.1. Classification (NCBI taxonomy): domain Eukaryota; kingdom Metazoa; phylum Arthropoda; class Malacostraca; order Amphipoda; family Gammaridae; genus Gammarus; species Gammarus roeselii. The sequence continues at coordinate 17,454 of SDVV010000427.1, read as the reverse complement.
ATTACGGCCGCGGATCGTACATATCTAGCAATGAACATCTAATCCCTGGCCATGCACGTCGAGTAATAAACAAGTGCACAGATAACTTGCTGTCAGTAGAGACACTGACCACAAGCATCCAGACATCATTTATTGAACATGTGTGCAGTTTACTAGCTGTAAACACGGCATTTAATCTATGATTAAGTATGAACAAGTGTACGACTGCAGTCTACACGGTCACTGATCGTACACATCAATGATGAAAAAGTTTATAGTAACTGGTTCTGTACATGGCCACGCACTGACCGTACGCTTCAAGTAATGAACCAATGAACAATTGACTGGCTATTTACACCACCACTCATGATATGATACACCGCAGAATATCCACGATGTACCAGAGTACAGTTACTGACTATGCACTTCAACTAACCGTACAATATTTCGACAGGATCCAGAAGCGAAGTCGTGGTGGAAAGAAGCGCTGTCTTCCCCCCAACCTCCTTTGAGGGGTTCAGTTGGATATCTGTCAACACGGCCACTGACCGTGCACATCGGTCCTTTGAGGTAAATGCTAAAAGTCTGAAGAGTCTAGCATGTAAGTATCTTTTTTTTAGATTACACTCCGCGACCTATTCGGAAATTTTGTCTACGTGCCTGGCAGCATCTCCACCAGGTACCAGAGTACAGTATATAAGACTTCTACTGTAGCACTGACCTTGGTATATCCCGGCAAGATCATCATGAGGTACCAGCGTAAGGTTTGATGCCTTTTGTAAGTCTCACTGACCGTAGGATACTCCGGCAAGACCTCCACAATGTACTCCCACGTGGTTGAGGTACCGGCGGTGATGGGGCAGCTTTGACCCTCGGCGAGGCTGGAACAGCCATCACTGTTGAAGCCTGGCCAGGGGACCTCGATGCCGCCGATGCTGGCAGTCACGGAGGCGTTCAGGGAGACAATGTCGTGGTCTGAGTAGCATGAAGAACAATTTATAGACTCAAGTTTTTACTGATAAATGTGGGAAGTGTTGATATTGCATGTTTATTCGACACCCGTTTCCAGAACGTTATTGCTGGCCTCGACTCTCGACCAGAAATATTTAGCTCTAAAATCGAACCCAGTTATGTTTTAGAGGATTTTTAGTAAAAGATCGTATCCGGGGCAGCGTTCGTTCAGTCCCAGATTGCTATTGATGGTATCATCACGACCTCAACCACTTCTTTACAGTTAATGACTGTTACACGTTTTGTACTGATTTTTTCTTCGAGATCCGGCTGGATGCGCTGTCGAACATGCCATCTCACTGCAGCCAGTGTCGGTACAACGCAGTACCTAGACACGTCGTACGAGTGTTTGTCGCCACTGCATACAAGTATGTCATCTCACTGTAAGCAGTGTTAGTACAACGCAGTACTTGGACACGCCGAACGAGTGTTTGTATGCAGTGGCGACCAACACTCGTTCGGCGTTGTACCTAGACACGCCGTACGAGTGTTTGTCGCCACTGCATACAAACATGCCACTTCGCACAAACATGTCGTCTCAATGTAGGCAGTGTGGGTACAGCACTGTAACTAGACACGTCGTAGCACGCCAAGATACATTATCGAAAATAAATATTTATACAGCAAAATAAATCATTGTTAGAGAGGTAAGGTATTTAGCAACCTCTTAGCCAACATATTCAGGGACGTATTCCAACCTAACATCCACATATACAGTGGGTCCACAACATGGAAAGGTAGATAGGAGGGATGAATTATTTCTATTATCATCGGGATCTCCCTGCACCAGCAGTGTTCTGTCCCACCTTTCTTTTATGGGGGTATAATTCGTATACCTCAATATTACATATATCTCGGAAAGGATTATTAAAGTTTATGGTACCATAAAAGTTACATTGACTTACACAGCAATTGCATTGAAAACATTTGCTTATAATTTAATTGTTCTTTCGTTTTGATCGGTTTTGTTGGTGCCTGAACAAGGATGAATTATTTCTCTAGCTGATGATATTTCAATGAAGCTCAGAGGACAATGGTAAATATTTACCCATCGTATCTTTTGCACTCGACCTTGCATTAAATTGCACCATGACATATTAACCACTTTGTTAACGGTTGATAGTTTCAATTGAAATCCCATGGAATGACCCGACATTTGACATTTTTTTAATGGAATAATCTTGATAGAACAAAATTACCGAATGTATGATTTGCGCGTTCATAGTTGACATTAGATCGATTAGGAGTATCGTCTTTTCATGTATGAGTTTTCATGAACTGAAAACCTTGTCAACTACACGAATTAGTCCTATTGAATGAACGATTCGTTCCAGTCACCCGATATCTTCTTTTATCAAAATCAAAAATATATATTGGGCTCACCAAATTTAGTTCACCAATTATATATAGTAGGTTGAAACCGTCTCGACGTTCATGAGAACTCATATTAACTGGAATTGTTGAATTTAAGCTCCATTTGTCGTTGAGAAAAGGTTTATTCTTACAAACAGGAATGTTTACAGGATGCAAAGTCAACAACAATTGTGCCTAACCTAACACTGTCTACGTAAGTGGAATGCTTATCAATTTCTTTTAAGCATTGTAAGTCATTGACGAAGATCCCCCTTCCAAGGCAATGCTTTCTTGCTGCATCAGTAAATGGTAGCTACATAAAACAGGTCCCTTATTCGTGCTCACGTCCAATATCAAGAAATATTTCTGGAAATAAAAGACTCTAGGCCATGGATAATATTTCACATTGACTGAATCATTGTTATAATTTTCCATGAATCCAAGTTTAATCATTGAACCTGTATGAAGATTTTAGGGTTTCATAATTTCGCGGATTTCAAACCTCCAAACCCTCGCGACACAGAAATAGCGTAGTGATTTTAGGGCTTAACTCTTTACTATTACTATATCTTACTAAACTATTCAGGAAATCGAGAAGCGCTACAACAGGAACTTTTCATGACATTTTTCGAAAAACTACAACGTATTTTTTCAAAGTAGACGATAAAAGTGTTCGCCTGCAATAACAGTTACAGTGATAAAAGAATCTGAACAAAACTTTTTCTGCATTGAACATAATGTGTAGTCGGAGCCCAGCCCAAAACCTTACCTGGTGTGAACATAATGAATACTGGGTAGTTTGAGCCCCGTTCGACGATGCAAGGAGGGATGTCGCAACCCTCAACTACAAAGGATACGTCTGTCGCATGCGTGCCTGGGGAGGAGGTTAGACAATATCATGTTAACGGGGTTGGTATGAGTCTGAGATTGGTACTTAATGATTGGCAAGCATTCTTTCGTAACACAAATCCTGACCCTAATTGTTATTCGATTTTTATTCGAGAATTTTCATTTATTCAATCATTGAAAAGGGTCACCGTTATTAAAAATTCTACATTTTTGGGAAATGATTCATTTATTCCTAAAATCCGTATTTTACGCAATTGTGATTATGAATCTATAACGTTAACCCTCATTTGCATTAGAAAAGTATTTAGAATGGCTTTTGTTTGAATGAAATCAAGAATAATAATTGATTTTACTTTATTGAAGCTCATTTTGGAGATGGCAATCTTGATGATGATGACCAGGTTGTTGAACGACGGACTGTAAGTTCCAGGTATACATAGTTTGACAGTGAGATGGTGGGCAATCTTTTTGTTGATTCTGATATCTTTGGTCTGAATCGGTCTCGGATTCGACATGTAAGAACTCCTCGATACTGACCGCAATCCTGGTACTCTGTGGCCGAGACAGCGGACACGAGCAGGAGGGAGGCAAGGAACAGCTTCAACATGTCGTGCGTGAGCTGGTGGGGAGAGAGGGGTGATGAGGGAGTGTGAGAGGAATAGGGGATGGTGGCAGGATGAAGGATGTGTGCAGAGGCGGAGGAGCGATGTCGAAGTGAGGAAGGGGTAGTGAGGTGAGGAGGAATTTCGGGGGATGAATTGGGTGGTGAGTGGAGAAGGGTTGTTTTGATTCTGAACATCCCTTCCAATAAAGAAGTTTTTTTCAATATTTAAGCCATGACTAAAGCAGTTATACTCATCATCTTACTAGCCCAATAAGGACATATTTGAGATGTGTAGTTCTCCAACTGTCTCTCAACCGTGTCCGAATTTGCATCCGTGTGAGAAGCAGATGAATTACCAGAGCATCAACCTTGCGGTATGTTGAGATCTCTTATATTCAATATTACCCGAATTTTCACTGTTCCCTTTACTAAGATGTACTGGCCATAATGTGTTAATCTTTGTGGTCGTAAAGTGTAAACTAGAGTGCAATGTTAAATTATAATTATATGTATTGAAACTAGTTGCCTAATGTATCAAATATAATAAGTGCGTGCGTGCGTGCGGTAAGTGTGTGAAGACGACCCTCGACGACGTCTGAGGATCCCGCCTACTCTGGAGACCTGCTCGGTCTGCTCGACCAGGACGAGAGACACGTCTTCAGGGACATTAAGGCGCTGAATGAAGAGAACCTCGTCTGCCGCTTCTGTGAGCTAGACGGAAGGATTGACGAGGTCCTAGGGACCTTTCAGGGCCTGAGGAGGAGGGACGATGACGGCGTTGAGGACGGGATCCTTTCGGCAAAGGCCTTTGTCCTCGAGGACCAGCTGTGTACGGTCGTAGGTGAGTGTGTGGTGATGCAAGTGGAGATTGGTAGGACCTGTGAGTCGGTTGCGGAGGTGAGAGCTGAGGGGGGTAAGGTCCAAAAGGATCTTGATAGTAAGCGTGATTTTGAGAGTTTTGCGGCCAACCTCAGTAGAAACATACGTTCTCATATGGAGTAGTCTATTAAGGACCTGGAGGAACAGACGAGGAAACTTGTAAAAGTTAATGAGTTGGTAGTTTACGCTTTACAGCTGGATAAAGAGGCATCCCGGGAGAGGATCGACCAGGGGAACCCAGCACGATCACGAAGTAGTCTTGGTGGTTTTGCCCGGTCTTCCTACCGTGACGTCCAGGGTAGGAGTCTGCAAAGGCAGCACGCATCCACCCCTATACCCTTTTTAGGGCTACCGGTGCTGGATGTGAGCTATCAAATCGCTTCCACCCCTATACCCAAACCCTGGGTACCAACTTATCGTCAGGCTAAGAGGTCATCCGCTGCCCGGAAACCGAAAACTGGGACAAAGCCGATACCGCGCGCTAAGACATCCGCGGATCGAAAACGCATCCAACCTCGATGGGGCGGCGTAGATTAAGATGGATTTCAGCAGGTACAGAACCGGTTCACCATCGTGAACCGGTCCGCGTTTGGGATGCCAACGCGGAACACTGTTGAGATGTTCAGCGACCTGGACGGCGAAATCGAGACATTTGTCATAGGTGACTCACTCGTCCGACACCAGGCGGTTGAATTTGCTCATAGGTGTAAGGCAAATAGGTGGGCTATTTGCAAGCTCGGTCCCACGATTGAAAAGATCGGAGGTGTCTTTGCGGAGGTTGAAGTTTCCAGCCGGAAGACACTCATTATCTTCCATGTAGGCACCAATGATCTTAAAACTGCAAGGCTGGAAGATCTGCTAGCCAAGTATAGGCAGCTGATTTCTAATCTTGAGGCAAAAAAGGATCGAGTGGTCATCACATCCATCCTACCGCAAATGAATGATGACGACGAGCTGTATAGTAAGTTAACCTATACAAATTGAACCCTCGAGATTAGTTGCAAGTTGAATGGAGTATCCTTTATCAACTTGTTTGATGACTTTCGGGAGAGGCTCGATCGGTTCCTAAGAAACGGTCTACACCTGAATGATGTTGGAAATGCCCGACTTGACAGACTGCTCCATCTAAGCGCTAAGAAATACTATGCCCAAACGATAGGGGTCCAGCGTGCTTTAAACGGTACAGTTTTGACCGGGGGAACCCTACCTACAGGGCCCCGTGTCCGCAGCAGATTCCCGGACGGGAGCGATGACCGATCAGTCGCTCCTAGAGGAAGAAGCTGCATACACGGTCGTAGCGTTACAGGGCTCACAAGAAGCCACTTCCAGGTATGGTTGAGATCCTGGTCCACAGCCACCAGGTCGAGACCCTCCCAAAGGAGAAATCGAAGACCGAGACACGCACCGTCTAAAGGTCTTCTCCTGTAACGCGCGTTCTATACCCCCAAGTTTGATGAACTTAGGTGACTGGCGACCCTCTTCTCGTTTGATGTCATTGGCATACACTAAACATGGCTCGATCTTCAGTGAAGAAACCTGTAGCTACCAGGCTACAAATGTTCACCGTGGGCAAACCCACCATTAGTAAACAAGGGGGCGGGTCCGTAATGTACATAAAGGAGATGCTACATCCATTTCATAGAGCAGAGCTCGCAACAGTTTCTTGCGAGATACTCAACACAGAATTTAAAGTAGCCCATGCGACATTGAAGCCGGCACTTGTGTACCGCAATAGTCACACCCTGGCGGAACATGATGCCCAGCTCTATGAGAAGGTGGCAGAAATAGTCTTGAACAATCACAAGACTATCATTTTTGGCAACCTCACTCTCCCTTATATTGACTGGGTGAGCCTTACTACACATGGCCCAGGCAATAAGCTAACGGAGTTTATCGCCGATAATGGCAGGACCCAGTATGTTCGTGAACCAACCCAGGGGAACAACATACTAGACCTAGCCATGTCAACTGAGGAGAGCTTGGTCGGCAACGTCATAGTTGGCAACAAATTGGGAGGTGCTGACCACAACTCGGTGGAATTTACCATCAAAGTGCTTCGTCCAGTTCCCAAGGAGCTGCATACACCGACTCAATTTTGCGCTAGCAAACTTCCAGAGGTTAAGAGAACAACTAAGTGTGCTCAATGTAATCGAACAACTCGGAGAACGTACGGTTGAAGCTTGCTGCCGCATCTTCAATGTAAGAGATCGCGAGGACAGAGACCGATGTATACCTTTGAGGATAATTGATCCCACTCAAAGAATCAGGCTCCTTGGTAGAACGTCGACGCTGCAGAAGCCTTAAATCGTCGCGATCATCTAGCTGCGCAACGAATGAGGGACAACACCGCAGAGAAGGCAGAACTGCATCGCCTGGCGTGTAGACAAAGAGGACCTAAATATTTTTATCGCTACGTCAACGAGCGTAGAATTCCAGAGACTCAGTTGGCGCGCCAATGGATGAAGATGGTGTCCTCAGAACGTCACCTGAGGACAGGACTAGAGTCCTGAATAGCTTCTTCTGCTCAGGGTTCACAGTTGAGGGCCCCGGATTCGATGTAAGCTGAACAATCTCGGTCTATTAACTGTCAACTTTTATGGGAAGATTAAAGAAGAGTGATCTGGTGAGGTTCGGACAGCCGTGTAAACAATGATGGGGAGAAGAAACAGAGATAGAAGAGGGGAACTTTGAGAGGGTCAAGAGTAGGGACGAACGGTTAGGGAGGAAGTAATGGCTACGTGCATGCAATTGCTATCAAGCGAAATGGAGCAAAAGCGTTCCAGGAATAAAGACAGAGTTGATGAGAGCGGGACGAGCTTACAAGTAGTTTGGACTCAAAAGTTAAAAACTTGACGAGGGCTTATGATAGGTCGAATCTACAGGGAAAATATGGTCGGGGTCGTCTCTTTTCAAGATTTATACTGATTAGCTCATTATTGGGCTGGCGGAAATAGTATCAACAAGTTTGGTTAAAATGAACAAACGGTGAACAATTTTTTTGAGATAGGAATGAAGCCAGGGTTAGAATCGCGCTACCGTATCCTCTGCGTGGCGTAGAAGGTCAATAAAAGGAAGCCCTGAAGCCGAGAGTTTGATTTTGTGCTACCGTATCCCTGCGGGTATTAGTAGGAGACTTAAAGAGGCGGAGCGAAGGGGCTAGGAATCCCTTCCTCTGTTACACCCTTACTCAAGTACGGGAAGACGAGCAGGGAAGGAGAGGCTCACGCCTCTCCGAGCCTTGTTGTTAGGGTCGCTGAATGGGCGTGGTTGTAGTACGAATGTAGTAAAGCGAAGAGAGATTGATGAGATGTTTGTGAGGAGAAAGTTTGATCTGTTAGCACTCAGTGAGACGAAGTTGAAAGGTAAGGGCAAATGTGAGTTTGGTGTGGTGAGTGGAAGAATCTCGGGTGTGGAGGAAGGCTGGGCTCGAGAAGGTGTGGTGTTGATATTGAGTGGTTGGTTGGCTAGTAGCGTTACCAAATGGAACGAGGTGTGTTCAAGGTTGACATGGGTCAAGAGATGAGTATTTGTGAGTGCATACGGACCTTATAGCGAGAGGAGTGGAGGGGAGAGAAAGCAATTTTGGACTGACATTAGTGAGTATAAGGAGAGTTTTGGAGGTCAATTCAATGTGGTTGTACTGGGTGACTTCGATGAGAGAGTCGGAGATGTAGTGGGGGAGAATGTGATAATTAGGAGTTGGTGGTCGGAAACAGCTTGTTAAAGAACCGAAATGTCCACAAGTACACAAGGGTAAGGATGGCCCACGGTGCAGTGGTGGAGAGAGCGCTGATGGATTTTGTGCTGATTTCGTGGAGAGTGGTGGGGAGGCTGTTGGATGTGAAGGTGTTGAGAGGGGAGGAAATGGGAGTGTCTAGCCATCTGTTGGTAGAAGGTAGATTAAGGGTGGAGCAGAGGTGGAATGGGAACATAAGAGTGGGAGGAGGAAGAGGTAGTGAAAGTGAGTTAACTGAATGTGGTAAGCAGAGCTGAGGAATTCCAGCTGGCGTTGAGAGAGGAATATGACAACGTGAAGAAAAGGCAGGACCTGAGAGATGTGGAGGAAGAATGGAAGACGTTAAAAGATGCGTTGCTGAGATGTGCGAAAAATGTTTGTGGTGTGCGCGCCGTGTGGGTGAGTGCAGAAGGAAAGTCTGCGAGTGGTAGAACGAGGAGGTCAAACTGGCTGTGGCACATAAACTAAGAGCGTTTGAGGAGTGGTTGCAGGCGAGGTCGGTGATGGCCTGTGATAACTATAAAGAGGAGAGGAAAGAAGTGAAGCGGGTGGTGAGGATAGCCGAAAGAGTCACTGATGCAAGGTGAGGCCGACGGTTGTGCCAGAATTTTGAGGAGAATAAAGAGATGTTGTGAAAAGAGGTAGAGAAGGTGAAAAATGGAGAGACCGGGAAGGAGGAGGGGGTGAAAGATGAAAGCGGCCAGTTGTTGTAGGAAAAGGTAGGCCGAGTATTTTGTTGAATGTCGAGAATGACAGAAAGTCTGACATCATTGCTGTTAGTGTACTCCCAAATGGAGAGTTGTAGAAATAAGTTCTGTCATTTAAGTGGCTGGGCTTCCATGTGGAGAAGACTGAACTAGTGGAAACTGAGGTGAAGTCGAGAGTGAAGGAGGGATGTAAAGTGCTGGGTGCTCAGAAAATTGTTATGAGCTGCAGGACGTTGGGGATGGAAGCAAAGAGAGGGTTGTATGAGGGTGTCGTTGTTCCATTTGTGCTATACGGAGCTGAGACTTGCGGGATGAGAGCAGAAGAGAGAAGAAGAGTGAATGTTTTCGAGATGAAATGTTTGAGGAGAATGACTGGAGTGACGAACCACGTCGCTCACTAACGACCTGGCTCGAATCAGAACGGGGATGGTGAAGAAGTTGGAGGACAGAGGGGATTCGTGTGTTCTGAGATGGTTCGGTCACATCCTGAGGATGGATGAAGGGAGATTCAACTTACACATGTACAAACGTTGTGATATAAACACGTACACGAACGTATACATGAACGCTGACATACACACAGACATATACACACATATACAGATGATAAACAAACATATACAGATGATAAACAAACATATATACATATGTCACATCATAGGTGGCAACGTTAGGCGTAATGTTCTGCGAAAATCAGCATGCAATCAACTTATATAAGGTAGATGCATACTGAGATTGGAATCAGTGTCACGTTGAGTGTAAGTGGAGACGAACGTATCGTCGTCGAATAAATAAAATGGACATTCACGTGGCAAAAATTGGTTTACGTTTCTTGGATGAAGAAATCTCCGAAGATGGTATAAGGGGTTTCAAACAAATATTGACGAGTGTTGAAACTAATAATTGATATGAAATTGATATGATCCAAACAGAAAATCGTCATGGGTGTGATAAAGCTGAAGTTCTGGAAAACAAGTTGTTCCTAAGAACAAAAAAAAATCTGGTACGCAAGCAACAATTCTTCAAGGTCATACTGAGACCAGTATGACTTTGAATTGAAAAATTAGCAACTAATGAAAATACAAGAAGAAAAAGCAATGCATCTGTGGAATCATGGGCATGGAACAGCCTTCGGTAGGCACATGAAAGACATGATGGAGTATATGAAGGATTTTCAGAGAAAGCTGAAATATAGTGATGAAGGGTATGGTTGGATGTTCCAACCAAGCTGTGCCAACTCAAATCAACAGGGAGAAAAGTTACTAAGAACAATGTATATCCTCAATGAAATGTTTGTATTATCCTAACCTCTAAGGTTAAGAAATGAATTGCAAACGTCGTGTCAGTCGGAGGTAACATCAAAATGTCGAAATCGGTAGGAGAATATGTTTCAAGGCGTGAAACGATGCCATAAATCTATTTTGGGGTAAATGATCTAAATATGTTACAGATTAGTAGAATATAAATCAGAGTCCGATCAGATCTTGCTAAGGCAACGTTGTGATTCTGTTTTGAAAGTATGGGGTATAGCTTGAGACACCGTTTGTTCGAAAGTAATGGGGTGATGGGGGTCGTTAGTCTCTGCCAAAAAGAAATGAAATTGGATAAATCTAAATCCACCAGTAATGTGTGGCGACATCAGTAATAAAGTCATTGTCATGAATATGAAATTTAAAGGAAATGAAGGCAAATCTGACGTGCGAGTCGTCAAAGGATGTAGTGACAGGAGATATTGAAGTAAAATGAGAAAACATAATGTGAGACCTTGTGTCCGTTTGTTTTAAACTGGATACTGTTTGCCTAGAAAACAGACTCAGTACAAGGCTAAGAGAATGTTCACGGGTCCTGCACCGTGAAGCAATAGGTTTCCCTTGATATGATATACTTGTAACATTCAATCTATCTAAGTTTGAAAATGGGGCCTCTCCGCTAACTACTGTGGGTCGAGAATGACAACGAAATAAATATAAATAACATATATGTTAAAGTGATTTTTAGAGTCGTGTGGAAGGTTTCACATGTGCATATCATGACTGAATACCATACATATGGTTAGGTTAGGTTAGGTTAGGTTTTTAATGGGTGTGAATAACAAAAGTGATAGTGATGTAGACTTGTGTCAAAAAAATCATATGAAAATAGCAATAATAATCAAACAAACGTTGTAATTTTCATATGAAAATGGATGAATTTGCTTGATCAAAATTAGAAGTGTGTGTCAAAACTGCAAAGGATAGATCAAAATGTAGAGCCAAGTGGACTGACTGAATATCATACGCAAGCAGGAAAAATCTCAAACGATGATACATAATTCATGGTTAAATTAGATCAGGTTATGTTAGGATGAGTAAAAATCTTTTAACCTAACCTGCCGTGAAGCTGATCTACATTAAATATCTTGCAACAGAAGCAAAGGAGTTTGTTCTAATGGAAAAAATCACAGATCCAAGGTAAAATACTACAGATGTTCACCGAACCTGTACATGCATACATATGTGTGTATGTGTCTACATTGTGCCGTCATCGGTCCCTGTATACGCCTACATTATGCCGGCCTATGCCAGCATCAACCCTGTATACGGCTACATTATGCCGGCATATGCAGGAATCAGCACTGTATACGGCTACATTATGCCGGCATATGCCGGCATCAACCCCGTATACGCCTACATTATGCCGGCATATACAAATCCAACATTACAACAAAAATCTTATTCTAACAGTAAAACCATACATAAAACTTGCTAACGCTTTATCACCCATAACAATCACTGACATATGCGGCAAGCTTACAAAATCGTTCTGAACCTAACATTACTTGAAACTAATCTATATTGCTGCACTTGCAACAAGCAGAGTAAAATATATATATAGGTAGATAAACTAGTAAAGATTGGTAAAAAATATAGAGCTAAGTGGGGCGGTTTGATATGAATAAAGCTTAAATCGTTGAAGAAATACATGACATAAGTATGAAAACAGGAACAAAAATATAATTCTTGGTTACATTAGGATAGGATAGGCTTACGGCCATCATCACAAACCTTTATTGAAAAATGCTACAGTGGATATTATGGATGCTCGAAATAGTTGGATGCTCGAAACAAAGCCTGAAACGAATCAATAATTTCTAACTGTACAAACTGCAAACATGTATAAGGGTAAGACCTGCGGGAATAAGCATCTAGTAAATACATGCGAGCGGATAACATAATTGAGATGTACATTAAACTAATGGAGTATTTTTAAAGTATCAATTTATCAAATTCCGGCAGATTAGTTCTCCTCGATAACTCAAAACAGTATCACAGATCCGACAACAGGAGGTAAAATACACCAATATTTTGTGCCACTACATCCAACTAGGTACATTTATACCCAACACTACTTAAAATTAGGAGAGTGTATAACGAAAACAGTTAAATTCCTATGATAATCAATCAGATTCATATAATAACAACAACTATATTATAGATAAAAAAGATTCTCTACGCTACCCTACCAAACATAGATTAACTATGATATACGGCGTATCCTGCCACACCCCGGAGGACATAACCTACACCAATATCACACGTGATCTGGTTCATGAAAAATCGTATACTAACATAACAGCCATACCGAAAATATCGAACATTTAAAACAAACACTGAGTTCATGCATAGTAAAGAAATAATACTACGGTATCTGTTCAAATCTATAACATATTTTTAGACCTAACTGATGCTGTGTCTCTAGTAGGACAAAATCAAAGCCCACTCTGTCATAACAACGAACTCTACAATGCTTTACTTGGTCACTTCTCAGCAATCTACCACTAATATATAACAAATTTAGAGGTGACACCCAGTCATGGTACAATACCTCAGACATACCATGCATCTGTTTAGTCCATCATCTCTGAACAACGTCGAGCTAAGTCACATCCTGGACATAAACAAGAATCTATACACAGGTACAGTTGTCAAGAATGGGCCTAAGTAAATCACTACAACGAACAGAAGCTTGTCGTATAACCTCTTTAACAAACCCATATGACTTAAGAACGACATCCCCATGAACATACTATTTCACGTTGAACATGGATGAACTCCAAATGACTACCAAAAAGTGTAAACCATTTTTACACCAGGACCCATCTATCCAGTAAATCGTCTTTTAAAACGTGTAATTACACACTTGCTAGAGTTCAATAACGAAATTCCACAAAGATGCAGTACGAATTCACACCTTTTAAACATATATTCCTATGATTATCGTGGAAAAAAAATCATACAGCAATTATAAAATGTCTACGTAAATCACTACTCTGCTCTAATTAACATTAAAAACTGGTATACACTAGGCTATCCATCATAGTATATTGGTCTACTTATACAAATAAACGTGAACGCAACGAGCTTTTGCCTAAGGGACTCTAACTCCTCCTAAACATTGAAATATGGTCCTACAATAAACATACAATAAGCTAACAACAAGACCAAGCTTGCTACAAATCGAATATTTTTTATCTATAATATCCACGTCAAACATTGTATCAGGAAATTTTTCCTGAAACAATGTTCTACATCGCACATACAAACGTAATATACCCTTGTATTCTTATAATTGTATAAAATACCCAATACCTTGCATCGAAGATGGAAACTGTACAGAGAACATATAAACTGAATAAAATATATTTAAACGTTCGAGTCATAATAAAGCAACAAGATCAATTCTCTACCATACCCAAAACATACATTAAAAACCATGATGTACGGGAAAAAAATAGCATGTAACCAACCAAACAACTAACGTGAATAAGTTGCCAAGACATGTGACTGATTTACACAACTGAAAAGTATAGTAGATGATGTGGAATACTTCTACACGAATACGCTATAGTATATACAAATCTAATGAAATTATTCTCCAAGTTAATCCAAAACAGGGTTAAATTAAATCTTTTTAAGTATGGCTTCCACGTCTTAATCGTAACAGAATGTCATATATATACATGAAAATACCAAAATGATGCAATAACCGACTAATTATGCCTGAAATATTGTGCTACATGGAAGATGCTAACCTAAAATAACCTAAAAATTCCTATAACTGTATGAGATAACTATTCAAAATTCCGAAAACAGGACAAATTCAACATATATTAGCCGATCATTACTAAGAATACATAACACAAATTAATAACATACAATAAACCCATATCGTTTAGCTACTCCCGCAATAGGGCATCCAACCGATACGGGCAATACAAAAAGTCGAGATAAGGTAACCCGAATACTCTTTATACGCTTGGTAGCGGTCCATTTGGAACATGCGGATACATGGTGTCACATATATATCTAGTTCAAACTGGATAATGCGTTATGGGTTAGATAGATTCTCGAAACAGAGCTACTGCATCCTCACAAGTATATACATCAACCCGCCAACTACCAAACTATTGTACCATACTATTACTATAGATGTTATATACCTATGAAATAAATAGATGGAAAAGACAAAACGTTGCCCCAAATCCAACCAACAGGCTTTAACCATGCATCCAGCCCCTAAGAACACACCAACCAACCACCGAATGAGTCAATTATACCCTAACTAGATAAGAATACAAACATGTATGTACAGAAAAAAATATATTATCATTAAACCAGACATAAATATACATTGTTATAAGCAGTCGAAAATAGCAATCATGCTACGGAAATGATGTAAACAGTTCAAATAACGGGTAAGAGCAATCATACATGATTTTTCGAAGCGCATTCAACTTTTTGCCGAGAAGGTCCCCTACCGCACCCCACCCTTACAAAAATTTGTTATAACAATATTCCTACCAGCAACGAATTAATATATATAAGGAATAACAGTTAGTGACCACGTATACCCCAATACAGCCATCTAAAGAAACATTAAAAATTCATATAAATAAAAATAATCAGAACATAAAACCTGCAAGGGCCGAAAGCCCCCCGCCCGTCCGCCAACCTTTCCACCCATCCGCGTCGCCCTCCTGCCTTATCAGTGACTCCACCTACATTCGGTCCCGCCCGCCTGACTCCGGTCAAACCCCCCACCCACCGCTAATGAAACCCTATTTAATTCGTTCATAGGGCTGTTTCGTCGACATATATACTACTGTTGAGTAATGTTCGTGGTCAGTTGCGGTGCAGATTACCTTTGCTGAGTTTGTAAGGGCGTCCCCGATAAAAACATCCTAACAATTACGGGTCGATTGTGTAATGTTCGTGGTCAGGTGAGGTGCAGATCACCTTTTTCTGTGTTTGTAGGAGTGTCCCCAATGAACACATCCTAATAATGCCGGGTCTGTTGAGTAATGTGCGAGGTCAGGTGCGGTGCAGTTTACCTTTCTGGGTCTGCAAGGGCGTCCCCAATAAACACATCCTAATAATTCCGGGTCTTTAGAGTACTGTGCGAGGTCAGGTGCAAGGCAGATTACCTTTCCTGAGTTGGTAAGGGCATCCCCGATAAACACATTCTAATAACGCTGGGTCTGTTGAGTAATAGGCGTACACCCGTCGGGTGCGGTGGAGCATACCTTCCTGTGTCTATCACGGCATGCATAAAAACTCATCCTAATAACTGATAACTACGTCAATAGTGGACTTTTAAAATAATAAATGATGTAAATGCCTCAATCTAATGTTTTTTTGATTTCGTCTACTCCATATTACCAATATTCCATGTAATGGGCATAGAAGCCCATTGATCGTGAACAACTCTCTATCATAAGATACGCGTTGCTTATATAAAACGCTGGTAGGATACTTTCGAAATGTGTTACTGTTATTATACAACAAATGACGTTCTCTTGTGTTCAATTTCCCTAAAATATTATGCCTACTTTGCTTTATGTCATCTTGTGCACTGGAGTTGAGTATTTCCTAGCAAGTTTAAGGGTGCATGGGTTCCGTTTCAGACCACGCACGGTTGTCATGAAAATCCTGCTTGTGACCAAGTTCATTGGACAAACTAATAGTTTCCTACCTTGTAATTTATTGCCGTTTAATTGTGGTTCACTCAAAGACACTTTATGCGTACAACTTTTTGGGAACATTTTGAATGGTGTACCCAATTCGGATTTGAAGTCAAATTTTGTCGTTTTTACATACATTCACTGCAAGTTATTACATCAATTTGGAACTAATGAACCACAGTGAAGTGGATAAATCGCTATCAGCGTATCAGCGATAGACTCCAACTGACCGCATACGGCCTACAGGGTTGCCAAACAATGAGTGCTTATTCCATCTGACCTCTGCTCCCTCGCGCATGTTAGTGTTGTCAAACAATGAGTACTTGGACCAACTGACCGCTGCTCCCTCAGTGCACGTTAGTGTTGCCATGTGATGAGTGCTCTAACCAACTTACCGCTGCTCCCTCAGTGCTTGTTAGTGTTGCCATGTGATGAGTGCTCGAACCAACTGACCGCTGCTCCCTCAGTGCTTGTTAGTGTTGCCATGTGATGAGTGTTCGAACCAACTGACCGCTGCTCCCTCAGTGCTTGTTAGTGTTGCCATGTGATGAGTGCTCGAACCAACTGACCGCTGATCCCTCAGTGCTTGTTAGTGTTGCCATGTGATGAATGCTCGAACCAACTGACCGCTGCTCCCTCAGTGCTTGTTAGTGTTGCCATGTGATGAGTGCTCGAACCAACTGACCGCTGCTCCCTCAGTGCTTGTTAGTGTTGCCATGTGATGAGTGCTTGAACCAACTGACCGCTGCTCCCCCAGTGCACGTTGGTGTTGCCATGTGATGAATGCTTTAACCAACTGACCGCTGCTCCCTCAGTGCTTGTTAGTGTTGCCATGTGATGAGTGCTTTAACCAACTGACCGCTGCTCCCTCAGTGCGTGTTAGTGTTGCCATGTGATGAGTGCTCGAACCAACTGACCGCTGCTCCCCCAGTGCACGTTAGTGTTGCCATGTGATGAGTGCTTGAACCAACTGACCACTGCACCCCCAGTGCATGTTAGTGTTGCCATGTAATGAGTGCTTGAACCAACTGACCGCTGCTCCCCCAGTTCATGTTAGTGTTGCCATGTGATGAGTGCTTGAACCAACTGACCGCTGCTCCCCTAGTGCACGTTAGTGTTGCCATGTGATGAGTGCTTGAACCAACTGACCGCTGCTCCCCCAGTGCACGTTAGTGTTGCCATGTGATGAGTGCTTGAACCAACTGACCGCTGCACCCCCAGTGCATGTTAGTGTTGTCATGTGATGAGTGCTCGAACCAACTGACCGCTGCTCCCCCAGTGCATGTTAGTGTTGCCATGTGATGAGTGCTGGAACCAACTGACCGCTGCTCCCCCA
>SDVV010000426.1:0-32117 GCA_016164225.1 Gammarus roeselii | reverse complement strand
TTTGGTAGTGTGTGAGAGGAGGAAGCTTCGAGTGAACGTGGGTAAGAGTAAAGTAATGAGATGCTTGAGGACTGTCGATGCGAGCAAAATTAGTGTCAACCTAAATGGAGAGCTCATGGAGGAAGTTCAGTGTTTCAAGTATCTGGGCTCCCATGTGGAGATAACTGAACTAGTGGAAACTGAAGTGAAGGAGGGATGTAGAGTGTTGAGTGCACTAAAGAGTGTAATGAGCTGTAGGACGTTGGGGATGGAAGCAAAGAGAGGGCTGTATGGGGGTGTTGTTGTCCCAACTGTGCTCTACGGAGCTGAGGCTTGGGGGGTGAGAGCAGAGGAGAGAAGGTTGAATGTTTTCGAGATGAAATGTTTGAGGAGCATGGCTGGAATAACGCTGAGGGATCGGATCACCAACGACGTGGTTCGAAACAGATCAGGGATGGTGAAGAAGTTTGAGTACTGAGTGGATTCGCGTGTTCTGAGATGGTTCGGGCACATGGAGAGGATGGATGAGGGGAGATTGGTGAAAAGGGTGATGAATGCTGAGGCGAGTGGTGGCAGGCCTAGAGGTAGACCGAAGTTAGGGTGGATGGATGGTGTGAAGCAGGCGTTGGGAAGAAGAGACATGAATGTGGAGGTGGCGAGAGAGCGTGCAATGAACAGGCGTGAGTGGAGAATGGTTGTGAATGGTTAATTTTGATGCTGCTCTGATGTGCTTTCCCGCCCTTGGCACCCCGCATTCGGGATGGTCGTGGGTGGGGGGAGCACGGCCATTATGACGCGGCGGGGGTAAACCAGTGAAAACTGTCGGGCCCTGCAGCTGACGACAGATCCTCGGACGCACTCGTGACCCAGAGTGTATGTTGAGGGGGTACCGGCAGGACCCTTTAGCACAAAAGGGCTAAGTTATGTGAGTGTGAGCGTATGAGGGTGGGAGGTGCGCCTTGCCGTCGGCCACCCCCCTTACTGGGGGATGCGGCCTAGCGTCTGTATCTCAAACTTTGACGAGAGAAGTTAAACCTTCAGATCTAAATCAACAATGTTTAGCTTTTAGCTATGATGAGAAAGACCATCCCTTTAGATCTGAAGGTCAAGCAACAAGGAATCACTCCTTGACTTAGTAGACGTGGACGCACTCACCATGGAATGCTCTGAAAGGTGGTCCGAGTCATCCGAACTCTTATCAGAATCATCGGAGTCATGCTGAGTATCCAATTCAGATTCCATCTTTGTGCTCTGAAAAAAAAAAGTAATTAATGCCTCATTCATGAGAGATAAAAAGTGGTGAGTATAGACTCTATTCAACATTGGATAACAACGAACAAGGTGTTTTATCAGTGTTACGTGACCAACAGGTCACAATACACAATAATACATCTATAAATCCAATGGAACATATCTTCTATCAGACTTCTTCAACTTGTTTGGTTAGGTTAGGTTTGGTTAGGTTAGGATAGCTTTGGTGAAATAATAATATTTGTGTAGGCATATGAATGCATAGTAATGAGAACGACGAGAGGTATAGTGCACCATAACAGCAAGTCAGTGTATTATGGATAAAGTATATTAGAGTAGAGAGCAACATAATACTAAGTTTTCCTAATCCACCTCAGTTCACAAAACTTAGAAAGGTCACACAACTCACAATCGGTGCTTGCGTGAGCATTTTCCGCGACGACGACATAGAAGCAAACCATGGGTTAACGCATCTCTTCTTCTTCTTGGGACACTCATCCAAAATAGCATCACTGCCGTCTCCAGAAGTTCCTCCAAGCCCAATACTCTGATTCAATGCCGAAAAGAGTCTTGTGTTGGATCCAAGAGGAGAAGACGACACTTTGGCGCTCTTTGTGCTATCGGTGGTGGTGGTTTCAGGAAAAGCGAGGGTCCCATTAGCCAAAGCAACTCGTTTTCTGGCTTCAGTGTAACGCACCCTCAATGCTGCCTCATTACTTACAGCTTCCGCGCCACCACAGCTACCAGGTTGCAGCGTGGATGGGATTGAAGACACTGCGTCCACATACAACGACGACTGATTCAAGAATGTATCGCTTAGGGATGTTCTCGGTAGTTTAGCGCAGGGAGAGCCGTGACCTGAACTGTTAAGGCTAGTTGATGAGCCTGAGCTGGTGTCCAGAGCACGCTTTTCACCACCGCCACCAATGCTGCTGCTATTGGATGAGGTCACCCCTGCCGCTGTTCCGTTGTTTGTACTGCCAATATTACAAAGAATTGGAAACGAGTTCTACTTAGTGTTACAGCTGTAAAAAAATAACATACATGTTATTACCAGGAAATCTGTAATTTCTGTAAAAAAAAAACTACTATAAACAAAGACCTTTCCTGTTTGTTATGTTCTTAGGTTCATCAGAAGTTATTCACATGCAAATGTAATCAATCATATAGGCAAAGCTAGTTGTTTACTCAACAAATATTTCTACATAGGGGTGGTGGTGTCATTTTTTTGTCTAAATATTCTTTTCCTCTTATGAACTACAAACACTAGGCCAATCGGCGGTCAGCGCCACGGGCATCCAATCAGTGTGATTAAGGATCATTACTTTACTTATCCGATCCAGTCTAAATTGGTTTCATATTAGCTATTGGGTTGTGAGTAGAGGCATTTTGTCTGAGTTCTAATTCATCATTATATAACTATCTCCACGATCGTGACAAATTGTCAGACAAGTACAACTTGTAATAAGAACCAAATATGTCTAGAGAATCAAATTTCAGATATGTATAGGAGGCAAGGCTTGTTTATTAGTTTTTTTCTTCTAAATTGATAGCCACTACTAAGGATATGAAGGTCATTTATAATAGCTAGATATAACCATAAGACTATATGTTAGACTTTCAGGAGATTTACCACAAAAGGCTACAAACTAATCCTTGTGTTTTACTTCAACAAAAGTTGATCTTACTAAAACATTGTTCATCTGTGCAAAATAGTTCATATATGAGGTCATTTAGTAGCTAATAAATGATAATTAGTAGTTGACCAAACCTATGATTAGATGATGATTGTTATCAACATTTTTATAGATCAATAAACGTGTGGCTAAGTTGCTCCAAATTTACACATTTATAAAAATTCTTTAACAATAATTGCCTAAAACTTAGTGACATTACAGAGTGGAAAGAATTGTCCTCTAGATCGCTGTGGCTGACAGTTGACTTAGGTGTTGAGATTTTTGGAGGTTAATACAACGCAGTAGTACTGGGAGAAATGATTGTAGCCAGGAACGTATGACTGTGGACAGAACCTAAAAGATTTGTGCATGGAGTAGGAGCTGGTGGTGGAAAATGGCTTGTTCATGACGCAGGATATCCAGATGTACACATGGGTGAAAATGGTGAATTAAATCTGGATGGGTATTGTGTTGATTTAGAGGGAAGTGGTGGGGAAGCTGTTGGATATGCCAGTGTGGTGAGGGGAAGGTGGAGGGATGCCTGATCATACACTGGTGGAGGGAAGATTAAGAGTGGAGCAAGGGTGGAAAGGGAACAGAGGAGCAGTAGAAGGAAGAGATGTAGGAAAGGCTAGTTAACAGAATGTGGCAAGTAGAGAATAAATTCTAGGTGTTGAACATGGAACGTATAATGCATTGTGGGGGATAAATCCTGGAAGATGTTGAGAAAGAATTGGAGACGTTCTAAAATGCATAATTGAAATGTGTGAAAAATGTGTGCGGAGGGCGCAGAGTACGCGGGTGTAGGAGAAAGGGCTGCAAGTAGTGGCCCCATTACATTAAAATGGGGTTGGTACATATGGGAAGAGCCTGTAAGGAGTATCTGCAGGCAAAGTCAGAGGTGGTCCATGAAACTAGAGAGAGAAGAGAAAAGAGGTGAAGCGTTTGGTGAGGAGACCAAACAGGTATGTTGACCCTAGATGGGATGGGCGCCTGAGCAAGAAGTTTGAAGTAAATAAGAAGATATTCTGGAAAGAGGTGTGGATGGTGAGGAAGGGAAAGAAGGTGGTGAATAGTGTAAACAGCCAGGTATTTTTGAAAAGTAATGTATGTAGGGAAAAGGTGGGCTGATCATTTAGAGGAGTGTTGAATGTTGCAGATGCCAGAGAGGATGATATTATAGCTGTGGATGGCAGATAAGGATGCTAGGTTTGGGAGCAAGAATTATTGTGAGCATGACTACCAAATTGATGCAGGTGCCAATTGAGTGGTGCAGTGCTTGTATTATCTTGCTGCATAAGGGCACAGGAGATGAAAATGAATGCAGAAACTCATGAGGTCTCAGTTTGTTGTGTGGAGTAGGTAAGTTGTAAGGGAGATTGCTAATCCAAATAATTTTAGAGACGTACAAATAGTGTGATTGTCAGGAAACAGTGTAGCAGTAGGAATGGTTGAGACTGAACAGATCCGATTTTAGCAGAGAAACTAGACTATGAGAATCACGTTGCCTATGATTTGGTCTACAGTGAGGCATTGTGGAGTGTTTTGAAATTTGGTATGAGTCATCCAGAGTTTCTTTGTTGGCAGCAGATCATGTTTCAGAGAAAGAAGCAAGGTGAAAGCTTGGTTTCCAATTGCAGTGCGAGTGAGACAAGGTTGCATTATATATCCTTGGCTGTTGAATCTCTACATAGATGGAGTGGTCTGGAAGGCTAGCAGAAGTGTTTTGGGTGAAAAAAAAAGTTGTTGGGCTCAAATAGGTGTAGTTGGCAGTCGAGTCAATTACTGTTTGGAATGAAACGGCACTGGTAATAGATTCGGAGAAGTCTTTTTGGTTAGTGTTGGAATTCAGTGAAGTGTGCAAAAGAAGTTAATGTGGGTAAAAGTAAGGAGATGTTAGAGGAATGACATTGTGTGCTGAATATGGGTCATTACCAGATCAGTACCTACCCAAATTTAAAGTTATGAGAAGAAGTTGAGTGTAATAAGTGAATGAAGGGCGTAGGTGAAGAAAAGAATGTAATGCGCTGCACAATATTGTGCATGTAAGCAATGAGAGGATTGTATAGAGGTAGTCGTCCCAACTGCGCTCTACAAGGTCAAAACGTTCAGGGCGTCAGTGGGTTAAGTATGAAGTTGAATAATTATGTGATGAAACGTTTAAGAGAGGTGGTCGTTTTGTGAAGGATAAAAAAATTGTTCTGATTGAAACAGAGAAGATGAGGAGATTGGAGGACTGGGTTGATTCACACGTTCTGAGGTTAGTTAGACACATGGTGAGGATTGATGATAGGAGATTGGTGAAGAGGGTTATGGAAACAGAGGTGAGTGAGTGCAGGCTAAGAGGAAGACCAAAGTTTTGGTGGATGGATGGATGGATGACAAAGTAAGTTTTATGGAGGAGACATCAGTGTGAAGGAACTTGGAGGGCATGCAATGGATAGATATGACTGAAGAATGTTTGTAAATAGATAAGTTTTGACGCGGCTGTGGGTGCAAGCTGTTGGGCTGTGGTAGTGCAAGGTGTTGGGCCGTGCAGCTGACACTGACGTCGGACCTCACTGCAAGTGTAGGTGGGTCCTGGCCAAACCTTGAAGCAGTAAAGACCTAAGACCTGGTATATACTACTGCATAAGAGGAGGGTGAGGTGCATTTTGCAAACGCCCTCCATTTCCTTTGGGGGATTGGGCCTACCGGCTGAATCTGTCTCTAGTTTAGTTTGTCACCAAGAATGTAAAGGCAACTTATAATATGAAGTCCTTTGCTCCAATTGTCATTGAGTAAATAAGTACAAATTGTGTATAGAGAATGATAGAGATGGATCCATTGAATGCACCAACTCTCTTATGTTAGGGAATGGTGAATACATGTGAACAGGCATACTAGATTAAATCACACTGACATAGCTTTCTAGCATGTTGGAAGAGGTGTACAGATATTTTGAAGGGATGCACAGAAAAGTGTTTTTGCCAGATACTGGATATCCAATGTTTGCTGGATATCTGGTTAAATTATTTTCAATAACTTTTTATGCCATGGGATTAAAGTCAAATTTCTTATATAGCTACTCAATTTGTCCTTCATTTCATTTTCTTATGGATTTTTAGATAGATAACTTGATATAAGGATTTAATTACAAATTTCACATTTTCCAAATTTCAAGTTTGTGCTCAGCTGTAAAAAAATGAAGTTTTTTTGTGTTCAGTTATTTTTCAACTTTTACAGTTATGTTGTCAGCTTTGTAACTTTAACTTATACATTTTGACCAAATTCTTGTCCTGTGATCATCATGGCAAGTTCTAGTGCACATTCTACTAACAAACCAGCTATATGGAATTATTACCAGGAGAGCATCAAAGCTGAATGCACTGTATGATAAGTCATCCTCAGCACTACTCATTATTAGAGGAAAAGCACCACGATCATATTCAACCAATCCCCCGTGGAATCACTTGAAACTGAAACACCCTAATGAATACAGAATAATTCATGGTAAATAGCAGAGGCTAACAAGTTTTTGCAGGGACTTCTTTTAGAAAGGCTGTCCAACTCATTGAAGTGGTGGCGTAGCAAAGGATAACAGAATCCACAATTGCGAGTTCTTGCCATTAAATATTTGAGTGCACCCCCAAGTTTGGTTAACTCTGAACAACTGTTTAGAGAAGCAGGACAGATAAACACAGACAACCGCAATATCTGAGAGCACGTCTGTGTTTGGTTAACTCTGAACAACTGTTTAGAGCAGCAGGACAGATAAACACAGACAACCACAATAGGTTGCTCCCATATAATGCTGAAAAGCTTCAATTCTTGATGAAGAATATGAAGTAGCTATATAACCAAGCCTCACAATAATTAAAGTATTATTGACTTTTTTATTTTTATTTTTTGAATTGAAATGAATAATTTCATTTGAAGATATGAATATGTATTTTTAAACTTATAGTATTTGAAAAATATAGACTGTAGAGTAGAAACTATCAAGTACTCAAGTATAAAAATCAGATGGATAAGATGATACTTTTCAATTTTGTTAATTATTGTAATCTTCAGTTTGACTGCATCTGAATTCTGAAATCCGAATTAGGACGAGTAATGTTGTTACTTCTTCAAGTGGTACTGACTCAGTACTCAGTAGTCTGTCACTAATCTCATCCTCGGTTCGGTACCGTTGGTTTGTCAAATACTAATTTCAATCATTTCTATTTCTGATGCATTATATAGTGAATAGATATTAGATAGCTACTTGATAACTATGTTGGTGAATAAATTCAGTTTTCTTTAAAATTTCTAATTTTATTGGGATTGAGCCATTTAGGACTTAAGTGCTCAACTGCAAGTCTAAATCATTATGGCTAATGACTTACAAGTAATAAGTAATGGCAGTAAGTAGTAACTAGCTTAAATCAAAATTTTAATGAGTCAAACAAAGTCATTGAAGCAGTTTTTCAAATGCTCCCAAGTCCATTTTTGTAGTTCATTTTTTCACCTATTCACTTTTCAGTTTTTGATTTGTGCAAAATATAATTTCAATTCATTTGGAAACATTTTTTTTAACGGTTTAGCTACTGTAGTACTTCTATAGTGTACTGTCTAGTAGTAAATTTATTAGTTGCATTCAATGAATTTAGTTTTTAAATAAAGAAACATGTGTGTACACATTTTGTTGATAGTTAATACTTTATATACAATAAAGTAGTAGCACAAAACCACAAACTTTGGAGAGTTGGGTATGACTAGTTAGAAGATAGGGGAGGAGGACATATCCAATAATATTTCCATATGTATATACCTGATTTTCTTTGTCCATGTTGCTCTTTGCCATAAGAATTACAAGCAAACAACAATTAAATGGCATGAAACTAATTTAAAATAATTTCATGTTCTTCAAAGTATAGTTATGGTCCTTGTATAAATAAAAAAGACTGCAAAGCATTAGTAATACTCGTTCATATAAGGCTCCTCCCTACAATAGTGTATTCTTTTCTCTTAAGAAACTCAAGGTGTACAGAGTAACTGTAGTGGATGTATTGAAGATTTAAAGAGTTTGCATACTGTCGTTCACAGAGCTATCAATTATAGTAATAAAGAATTACATTGTAGCATCTACTTCTCAAAAGATTTCAAATGATATATTTAAAGTCTTGATTACTGCACAACTGAAAAAGGAACTACCATTTTTGTCTGTGTTACAATGGGCAGACAGAAAGATGGACATACACTTACTGGAATCATGTTAAAAACCGTTTTTAAATTATAGCTATATATGGCACTCATCATTCTGCTGAGATACAATGGTGTAGTGTAGAGAAGAAGAAAAATTCTTGTCATTGTCTCAACTTCAGACATTGACTTGATGTATCCAGTGAATTGGTTCCAATGCAAATAGAAAATAAATCATGTACCAACCTCTACAATCTCTATTCATTGAACCAGTTATAAATCCTTTCTTTCTGTCTTCTGCAATACCAGCTGGCTTATGACATCAATTGCTCTTGACATCACTGAGTGCAACAGTACTAACCTGCTCTGGCCACTCCCTGCTGATTGGGTGTTGCAAGTCAGAGTCTGAGGCAGAGAATCTGAGCATTGTCGCTTGTTGCCGTTGTCTTCATACTCCTAAAGGAAAAAAGTTGGATAAGAATCAGCATGACCATATCTAAAATGCTAAGACAAACATTCCTAAAGGCCTCAGGGTAATGTATCAGGTACCAAGGCCATGTGATTCTGGCACACCTCAACAAGCAACTACGAGCCATCTCGACTTGAACTTCATAGCCCCATGTGCACATTGGTTTTGAGGCAGTACACTCCAGCAGCCCAGAGAAGAAAAGTAAATAGACAGAAAAAGAGGTTACCACGCAGAGGACTGCACACAGGCAGAATCAGATTAAACCCTCCGCACAAAAACAAGATTCGAATTAAAAAAACTGTACATTTTTCAACTGCAGGATCATGGCATCTTGTTCAAACATAGGTCAGGTCAGACCAGACTGATCTGACATTTCCTTATATTTCACCCTCTGACCTTGTTATAGTAAGTTCATAATGCTATCATTAATATTCACTAAATGCGACAGTACACTGTGACTCGTTTTTATACGTGTCATCTGTTACTAAAGCCATGCCATGCTTGCAAGACTTGCGTAGATCAAGACGTGACGTAACTAGTTGCTGACATCATGCAATGGCAGCCACTATGTGGGGGAGACTGGTTGGAATGTAGCTGCAACTGTAAAATTGAATTGAATGCACCCGTGCAATGTCATGCAGAAGAGTGATGCGGCTGCAAGCACGGCAGGTGGGGCGCCTGTGCCTGAATAATTACTAGGGAACGTGGGTACTAGTTGGTCCGATATTAACCTTCAGGCTGCTACTATTCGAAAAACGACAGTAAGGTGGGCAAGAGTATGCCTACAATTCGCAAGGAGGTTTCAAGGAGGCTTCTCTATTGAAGGTAAGCCCGCCGAGTGGCGACCGGGCTGACACTACTCAGGACAGCGCTGTTTCAACGATCCAACCGCATCCAGCCTACCAATGGAGAGACACCGGACGGACTAGACAATTATTTTATAAATACAGTCAGCTAGGCGGCACCACACCGAACTCACAAGATTAAAGAAATGTATGTCAGTGCAAGTATAATTTGTAATCGATCAGGGCATTTCAGGTTTACTACACACGCGGCCCCCTGAGAGCTAGACTACCATAGATGTGCAGCTATGACAGCTGATATGTTGGGGTCGGCACTTTAGGACATAGGTTAGGATAGAGGTACAAGAATAGAGTAAGTAACCATAAGTAATTTTCCGTATTTTTGTATTAAACGCTACAAAACTCACGGGGATAGGCTGAGGACCGTGGGTTATTCCAACCAAGTCTCTCCCACGCAGGAATCCTCTATTTAATATTAATAAGCTAGGACAGATGAACACCAGCACGAACAGGATAGGCCGCAATACTGATGTAGCAGCAAAGCTAATCAAGGCAAAAAGAGCAGCGCACCACTGGCGAGAGGTATTTGACCAAAGGTGGCACCGCAGGTTCTCATGGCAGTACCCTTCCTCTATAGCGGCTGAATTCACACTGACGATTCCCCACGACACAGTCCGAACAAGCTGGTTGCATGACGCGAGCCACTACGTCACGGTCCTAATCTACTAAAGTCTTGCTAGCACGGCCGGGCTTTTGTAATGGATGACACAAATAAATACAAGTCAGCATTGTACTAACGCATTTAGTGAAGAAAACAACCTTCTGCAGAACTGAAGAAAAAACAATCATAGCAATGAAGAAGGAGCAACACAAATTAACATAGCAATCAAGAAACTACACCCCAGTTCCTACTACAAGTTAGTGGGGATGTTTCAAATTAGCAGAAATGTTACAAGCTCATTGGCTGCGTCAGGACTCACTGCCATCCTGCCTCGCTTTACTCCTTTGCCGGACTGCGATTTGCCGAGGGCCGCCAGCACTGCCTGCAGGCTTGTTGGGTCCTCTTTTTGGTGATTCTCAACAAGGAAGTGATCTACGTCATCACTGTCACTAGTAGGACTGTGAACCTCACCACTGCTGAGGTTTGGTGATGGTCTACCATGACTCGCCAACGAGACTGTACTGTTGGCAACAGCCAGGCTCGCGTAGTCTGGCGCAGCTTTACCAACAACCAAACCAATAGAAGTTGCAGCACAATTAGGACCACTTGAATTGTTGACATTGATAAGCCCAGGGGGAAGTGGACGCCCAACACTAACACTGCCACCACCCTCGTTGTTCCTGGAGGAGACAAGATAAGTTTAGATTAGATGAATGACATCAGGAGATAAAACAATAGTGTAGGAATTGGATCAACAGGGGATACATTGTGAATGTCATAATGCTTGACTTTTCAGAAGCATCTGACGTGATGGGTCATGCTGTCCTCCTGTTTAAGCTGAAATATTGGAAATTAATAAAAAATATGCTGGCTTTGATCTTGGCATTCCTTGCTGGAAGTGATGAGACTTGGTCCAAGCAGCAGTCTAAGCAGCCCTGTTGGTGTGGCTAATGGTGTTGTTCTTCAGGGCTCTGTTCTTCGACCACTGCTGCTTTTGATCTATATAAATAAGATCTTTATTGTTTTTTAAAGCAAGTTCAAGGCATTTGCAGACTACTACACGCCATAGTCAAGATATCCATGGCAGAACACAGAGCGTGTCTAGTCACTCCAAAGTGGGTTGGAGACAGTAGACCCTGTTGCAAGGTCCTGAAATCTTGAATAAAACCGGAATAGTGTGTTGTGTTGTACTTTAATAGAGGTTGCATAGATTTCAGCACACAAATTCCAGTTAATAAAATATCCAGTAATCCAAACACAGGATGCATACTCATATGAAATGTAGCTAGCTATATGGGCAGCAGAAACTCCAGGGAGTTGCAGACAAGTGATCTCAACAAATAGTTTGCCAACCTACCAGCCTTTATAGCCACCATGCCAATATGATGGCAGAATCAGAGACTTGTAAGCGCATTGACACCCTAATCTTTCTGTGCTGTAACAAACTTTAATGCTCTGTTTTGCAGAAAGTTCTGGTCAACTTTAACCAGATAGAATCAGTGCAACCTCCAAAGAAGGGCAGCACAATGCACTTGACTAGGTTCAATTCAAGATTCCAGGACTTTGCAACTTTGCAAGATTCCAACCCACTTCGGGGTGACTGGGCACCTAGAAATGCAGGCTCAGTGTCATTAGGCGAGTATCTCAAAAACAACTAGTAGTTGTATGTAAATGCCTCCAACTTGCATGTAAGCCCACTAGAAATGTGATTAGTATAGATCAAGAATAGCAGCAGCCCAATGATAGAGCCCTGAAGAACAGCACTAGTGCTATCAACTGGGCAGCTCATGCTGCCTCTCATACAATGACTCATCACACTGCCAGAGAGAAATGCAGAGTTCCAGGAAAGCAAAGAATTAAAAACACCAAAGGATTCAAGCTTTGATTCAAAGCACAGCATGACTAACCAGATCAAATGCTTATAAAAAACCAAGCACTATGACATCCACAATATATCCTGCCTCAATCTCCCTCCCAACATCATCATAGGTCAATAGCAACTGGACATCAGTGATACATTTACTCCAAAAACCTTACAAATGAGATCACAAAATATTGTTGCTCTCAAGATAATCAACTGAGATACAACTATGCTCTCCATTGATTGGCAGCATACGGATGCCAAGCTTATAGGTCTGTAATTCAGAGGATCAGTGCGGGAATTGACCTTGAATTTTGGAACAAGCAGCAATTGTTTCAGACTTCAGGAATAATTATTAACTGTCCTCATTGTTTTTTTTTTTAATTAACAACCAGAATGAAAATATTAGTTTTGTCTCTCTGTCATGAAAAAGCTGATTGCTGTTTATAAGTCTTCCAAAATATTATTTTTTTACAAAATGTAGGTATACGTGTAGGAATTGTGTTGCTAATATGTCAGAGTTAAATTTTTGCACGAGTTGAATTATGGATGAACCAGTAATTCTTTACTGTTCTCATATTGTAGTAAGACTGCTTCATCCTGTTAGGTTTTAGCTAATATACCAGTATGAATTTTTTTTTTTCAGAATCAATCAATATGGATTTATAAGGATATAAAATTTATTCAAGAATAATGACATTTGACAGATTACAGAAATATCAGTTAACATAGATGATACATATGTACCAAGTCTATCAGCGTGAGCTGTTCTGAAGACAACATTTGCTACTTTAGATACATTTAACATCAACCTATAGCTAAAGCTTGGTAGAAAATTTGCCTCTACTTCTCACCAATCAATGAACATTGTTGGAGGACATTCTCCATTCTATATTGCTCAATATGCAAAGACAGATATATATGTTAGATTGGACTATTGATTCCAATGGAAATGGGTCATGTAAGCATGGGCCCCAGACATTCACTTTATAATAACTATTTACTGTTTCAACTTACATTTAATACAAATAACATAGAAAAGGTCAACATGTGCCTATGTATTACCTACTGTACTCACACAATGCTAAGTACACAAGGACATCTTGAAACAAACTGCATAGTTAACAAGACATGTTACATATAAACAGGGAAAAACAATTCAACAAGTCAAAAATGTTTGGTATAATAATTGAACAGGTTTTTAACATGAACATAACTAAAAATTTGAGTATGTGGACATAAAAAAATTGAATGAAAATATCCATAAAACTAAATTGATGAAAAACAAATGGTTGACAAGGTAAATCATGTTGAAGTAAATTACAATCCAAGAATTTCTGCACCTACATGTTCAAACAGGTATAATTTTGGTTAACTACCTTCAGTGCTACTTATCATTATATCTACAGCAATTGAATTGGAAAGTTTAAGCAGCTCAGGATTTTGAAAATAGTTGGGACTGTGTCAACACGTTACAGTGAATTCACAAATTCATATTGTTATGGAGATTAAGCATAGGGATATTTCTTATGAGAAAAAATGTTGGCTATATTTTCATCCAAACTTGTCAAGCAACATCTGACTCAAAACTTTTATAGCAAAAATAGGTAATATTAGGTAGAGTTACAGTTGTAGTAACATTATTAAATGCACATGTTTTAGCTGTACAAGCCTAAAAGGACAGCTGTTCACAGTTGACATATACCAATCACTGAACAAGCAATACAATCCTGATGCTTGAGCGTTCAGTTCATGATGTGTAGTAAAGAGGAAAGTGGTTTGATTTACTTTGACTCAAGTTCTGATACAATAATTGGTTCTATTCAAGCTTGATTATCTTCATATGAGTTCTGCAAGTGTGAAAGCCACAATTACAGTGCTGCAAGAGCAAGTATCCTCGTTCGAGTGCTTCAAATTTGAGTGACTTGATTTGTGAGCTGTAAGCTGCCAGGGCTTCTCAGTTATGAAATATTACAATTCAATTTATTATATACCTCGGCTCGATAAAAAAGTATACAGTGTCCCTAACATTAGGGAAGGCAGAACTCAAAGTGTGGTAAAAAAAAATGAGGAAACCTCTGCACCAGTGGAAGTCCTCAAGGGGTTCCACAAGGCACTGTGCCCAGCCCACCGCTTCTTCTTAGTAATGACTAATGATCTGACCAAAAACTGTTTGAATACATCTGTCTCCTGCTTTGCAGATAATACCCTGAGTACTAGGCATAGTGAAAGATAACAAGAGATGTACAAAATCTTCAATCTGATCTGGAACAAAAATTTCAAGTGGGCTGGCCAAAACAACATGTAAGTCAACAAATCCATACTTAAATTACTGAAGTATGGAAAAAACTCTGATCTAAAATCAGAGTCTTGATGTCATTCTAATAAATCATGTTGCCATTGAAGAAAAATTAAGCTGGCCTGACTTAGGCATAATTACGCAGAATAATGCTTATTCAATCAAAAAATTGCAAAAGTTGAGGCTAGTGGCAGAAGACTGTGTTCCTGGGCCACAAGAACCTTTTAGTCCAAGAGATAAAAGGACAATGTTGACTCTTTGGTAACAATCCAACCAATTATGGATTTGCTCACCCTTCTGGATCCCATACAACTGATAGATCTGGCAAGACTTGAAGCAGTTCAAAGAAGCATCACCTCAAAAATTACAGATATAAAGGAAATGGATTATTACCACAGATTGAATACCTTGAAGCTATACATTTTGAAAGATTCATGGTCATAAACCTTAGGAATATTATGAAATGCTAAATGGTCAATGTAAATGAGAAAAACTAACAAAAATGATGAAGAAATCATCCAAGGATTGGCAGAATGTGCCATTTCAAAGTGCCAGAAACTGTAGCATTCAACAGTTTCACATGCCAGCACTGCAGCTATTCCATCAAATGTCCCTGGAAATAAGTGAAATCAAATTCGTTGCAATTGTCAGCCACAACAAACATCTCGAGGTTCAAAAAATGATTGGATAGGTAGGTATCTCAGCTGTGTTACTGATAGACCTCTAATAGAGGGATACCCTCACTGTGGAGAGAACTCTACTCCAACTCCTTGCCAAGCCAGGATCTGACTGTTGATTGTAGCAGCAACATGCTAATTCTGATACAACAGCACAAGTGGAGAACGTCCCTGCAGCTATGAGTTAGGTGGCAGCTATGCTGCAACCAGCTTTTTAAAGCAAAGTTACTCCAAGTACCTTGGTAAGTATTAGATGCATAACTGGAACTGGAATAACAAAAAAAAAAAAAATGGAGAAAAAAATGATTGAAGCTGAATAGCTATGTCATTTCTCTAAGTTTGCCTTACAAATAAATCATATCTCACCTCATTACTGGGGAAGCATAATAGTCTGAGTTCCTAAAATCTTGCATAGGAGAACTGGAGTGGGGAGAAGGGAACATACTGGTTGTTGATGGTGATGTGAGGCCTTGGAGAATAGGGGCTAAAGGGGAGCCCTCATTGCTTGGAGGAGATGGCATTGCAAGTGGCACCAGCGGCACTGACCGAGGCTTCAGAGGTGTCAGCACTGGCTTTGGAGAACCTCTAAGTTTGATGTTGGGCAAGTGCTTTGCATGAAGATATTTCTCTTGCACTGGATGGAAAGAAAAGTAGTATTATAGCTCTAACAAACACAGAGCAGGTAATAAAAAAAATCACATTCACAAACCAATGGATGGATAAACAAAACTAGTCTTATCAGACAATAGATAAAATCAACACAGAAAAATGTATGGCTAATCAAAAGTTCCAGTTGGTGTTACATCATCAAATTTTGGCTTTTGTTACAATAGCTAACAGTTATAAAATGACCCTCGTGGTAAACCGCTACAAATTATGGTCCACCTTTTAGCCTTTATTAACAATTTAAAACTTTTTGCCATGTTTATAGGTTATAATTCCAATTTAGAAAAAAATATTGATCAAGAACATGATAGATGCATCACTGTATCTAGATACTGGAGTGAATATGCCTTGTATTTTATTGCAATGTAGACCAGATTTATATTGAATTTATCATACCTGTAGGATAGTTTCTGCTGCCAAGTTCAGCCTGTTTTTCAGCTTGCCTTACAATTCGAAAAGCAAATCCTGGACTGTTAACATCAGCTGCCATGCTGCAACAAATAAAAAGCCTTGGATTATTAAACTATTTGATGTAGCTATACCTACAACTTGGTAATGACACTAATCAATAGGGAACAAGTGACAAGCTGGCTATTGTTTATATAAATATCAATTATTGTTTAATGTCACAGAGGTAGGTGGTGTTGCAATAACCTTGCTAATTTACTAATTATGGATCAACAACCTGTAATATGCAATAATTATAATAGCTATTTCCAGGAGACATATATATATGTATTTTACATACAAAAGCACATTAGCAACATATTCATAGTAAAATGCTATAGCTATCAGGGTATTCTAGGCTGGTATTAGTAAAACTGCAAATTAAAGTGTGATATTACTAGAACAACCTCTTCACAAGCTACATGCTAACAAACAATAGTAATCAACAACTCAGACTTATTGTCTCCTATAAGTAGTGGCTGAAGGCTTCCAATCAAAGACCATCTATTCTCCTTTTGATGGTAGATATAGGTAACAAGTAGATTACAAACTGTACTATCCTTCTTCATAGTAAATGCAAGTAGCTATTTGCTCACAGACTGTCATTCTTTTTCATAGTAAATGCAAGTAGCTTGCTCCTGATCATGCCCTACAAACATTTGGTGCCAGCATGCTTAACCTGATATTCGAAGAGAATGTTAGGGCCAGATGTGTCCAGCAGTAAAGCAATCTGCCTGTCTTTGTTGTTGACTAAGATTGCCCGACAACTTTTAAATGGTTGCTGGTTGGTGTTCTGGAAGAGGCTTTGTTAGAGTTCGTCTAACCAGTTCTGTTGCCAGATTATTGTTCTTTTTATTTATCAACATGTCAAGTTCTTCTTGAGATTTAGGACTGTTTGGCCTTGTCACATCTTGGAGGAGGCCTCATGTGTGCGCATGTTGTGTGGGTTGGATGTGCGTGTAATCTTCCCTCTCTGAAGATGGACCTTCTGCTATCTTCTTTTTATCAATTGTCTTACATATAGCATGTTTTTTATTTGGGACATTGGTACACTCTAATCCCAGTTTTTATCATTGTGTTTTAATGGCTACTTATACTGGTTATACTAGCAGGTATGGCTGCAGTGGCCTTCCTGGCTTCCTCTGATCTGCCTTACTGGTCTGTGGGAGCTGACAAGCTCCCACAGCCCCACCAACAGGGCATGCAGGCATAGAAGGCAGTATACCACTGCGCACCAGCAGTCAAAAAGAAAAAGGCAAAAAAACTGCTAGCTACAAGACACTGGTCAGAATGCACGGAATAGGATAATGAGAAATAACACTAGAAATATTCAACAATTGCATTCAACATCAAAAACAGATAATGCCTCAGACTCAATCATACGTGGTCTAGCAATACCCATGCAACACCTCCCCCAACTTTTCAGCTAAGGCCCTCATGAAGCCATGAAGGGAATGGCAGTTGGCTCCCAACTAGAATGCACCAAAAATAAAGGAATCTGTACTCATAGTCCATTTGACAGCAAGGAACTGACAAGCTGACAAGCTCCCACAGCCCCACCAACAGGGCATGCAGGCATAGAAGGCAGTATACCACTGCGCACCAGCAGTCAAAAAGAAAAAGGCAAAAAAACTGCTAGCTACAAGACACTGGTCAGAATGCACGGAATAGGATAATGAGAAATAACACTAGAAATAGTCAACAATTGCATTCAACATCAAAAACAGATAATGCCTCAGACTCAATCATACGTGGTCTAGCAATACCCATGCAACACCTCCCCCAACTTTTCAGCTAAGGCCCTCATGAAGCCATGAAGGGAATGGCAGTTGGCTCCCAACTAGAATGCACGAATGCAAGTAGGCTTGAAAGAAATATCACATTTTCCAAGATCCAAAGCTCTCTCATTATTCTCTTAGAGTGAATGCAAGTAGCTATTAGATGGACTTTCCACATTCATTTTCATAGTAAATGCAAGAAGCTCTGAGATTAGAAACAAACCTTTCTTGTTCTTAAAGCTAGCTATTACAAATATAAATATCAAGTCAGTAATTTGTCTGGCATCATTTTTATTCAACATCTGCAAGCATTGGAATAAAGACTCACCTCACATCTTTCCAAGCAGTAAAGGATGTTGGAGAGTTGTTCTTGCCATGCATCCCCATTGGAGAGACAGAAGAGGATACTAGCCCTGTCAGAGTGCCGTACCCTACTGAGTTATTTCTTGGTCCTGTGGGAACCATTATTGGAGGCATAGTGGGATGTGACAGCTGACTGTTGGGACTTGATGTGTGAAATGTTCCACTACCACCACTACTGGGCACAATAATTGGTGTGATGGGAGGGCTGGTTAAACCAAGGTGTGACGAGCTGCTATTGTTGGCTGGTCCACTTCCATTGGTTGCAGAAATCCATCTGGATGAACGCCGTGATCTTTTACTGTTTGCTGGTGTATTAAATGCACCATTGCTGGCACACACTTGATTTTCCTTACCAGATTCATTTGTCTGTTCTTGTAAGTCTGTTGACTGTTGGTTGTTAGAATTATAGCTACTGTCAGTGCAGTTGAGTACTTCATTTGCATCATCCAAGTTAATGCCAGCCTTTTGGCTTAGCCAATTTACTGCTGACCACATAGCTACTGCATGAACAGGGAAAAAGAAACATACATTAGAAAATAAGACTAGGGAGTGTTGAAACAGCAAAATTCAAATTGAATTTCTGAGAGAAAAGACATGTAGCGTTGACCGGGGTGATTCCTCGCGGCCGGCAACACTAGGTGACACCCCGCACCCCCCTTTTGGGCACCAGGACCTCGGAAATTTCAATATTTGACTGCGGGACTTGAAAAAACAGGTCATTGTTAGTAAGTATCTGCTACTTGTAGAAATTTGATACGCGCACAGAATTTATGAAAAATCGCTTAAGTGAAAGTGTGTTTTTCAGCTCCCTGATAATTTTGGTTTAGAAAAATCAACGTTCCGCAAATTTAGATGTTGTGGTGAGACGGGAATTGGTAAACCCTCATTCATCATTGTTTCCCTAATCGCAAACCTTTGGTTTCAGACGTTGTTGTGCCGAGTGCCATACGAGATTCGCGACTTGTTCCGTAGCTGTCCCTTGAGTGCGGAGATTGCTGGTTAGTGACCCTGAGGGGTTGTTATCAGTTTTTTTTTGCCTTGCTATCGCCGTAGTACGCTGCAAGAGTGCGCCTGAACGTGACCCTCTGTGATCAATGACACAAGGTGGGAGAAGCACTGAGAGAACTCATCGAGTCTTGTGGGTGAGAAGTCTGGTGTAGTGTGGAGGGTATATGTGTGATCATTCAATTATCTTGTCTTTTAAATTGGCATCAATGCAAAGGGTTTTGATTCTGGAACACTCTGTCATTCTATTACCAGTTGTACTGCGATCCTGGTTTGAATTATTTAGCCAACATTTGACCGTTGCTGAGACATCCTATGAATAAGTAGGGTTCCAGTGTTAGCCATATCACCTAGTTGTAAACTTTGTAAGTTGACTAAGGATGTAAGTTTTTATCCACAAGCAACAAGCATTTAAAGGGCTGGCCCTCCTTTCTCAGCTAAACCTTCAGAAACGAGGATTAGAATAGTCAACCCTGGAGTGAGAGGGCTGATAGGCCGCTTTCCACTGTTGCCACTATTGGACACAATAGGTGAAGCCTCATCATAACTGCAAGTTTCTCTAAATGATGTGAGCACATAGGTCTAATCCAGCAAGGGAGCACCTTACCTTATCCTCAAGGTAGTAACGATGGTAATCATCACACCAAAACCTCAGGAGAAGCCTTTTGCTGTGGAACCTGAATTTAAGGAAACAGGGCAGCATAAACCCACAGTATTTCACCCCAAAGGGGGTAACGTCTTGAAATCTTCATGTGACCCGACGATGGTATCTTCATTAGTTGGAGATGTGTCCAAAATGTGTTCAATAATCATGAATGCTTTGTACTGGGCTATAACGGGAAATGAACAACTGAGTTACATATTAAATAACCAAGAGGTAGCTATTGTATTAATTAGGCAGGTACTCATCTGCAGTCCAAAGGTGTTCTTATTGTTGTAGCATGTCTGGTGGTAAAGTACAAGGGTCAAAGTTGTAGCTACTTTTCATTCCTATCCATGAGTGGTGGCTGGACATTAGCATAGTCAATTGCTCTTCTCATTCATAGTCCCAAAGATTGCTTGGACTGGGATTGGCGGTGGACATGTGGAGTTCTGTGAGTGGATGACACTCAAATCCATTAGCAGCAAGCAGCGGGAATTTTAGAATATAAATACAGCAGTTCTTCATATGTGAAAGGTTTCCGGGTGTTTGTCAGCAGGGTGCTGTGATCTGTATCATTTGCAAGGGGTTCAATTTAAGATCACTGCTTGCATGCTCTGGTAGAAGGTCACACGCATACTGGGGTGGATGCTTATGTTTCCGGTCTAGGTACGGCCGTCCTCGGACACATAGTGTGTGTGGTGTTGTCTAATTAAACAAGTGTTCTTGTTTACGCTCGTCCTGTTGATAGGTCACCCTCAATCTGTGGATCTCTAGTGTCAATCTTATCGATGGTTATAAATACATAATTCGCCAAATATGTGTGATTTTAGAGAGATAACTGGCATATTGATTACCAGTGACCTACAATAAAAATGAAACACTGTGATGGGATACTGTGGTCTTGCACGCTCAATAGACAGGTAGATATTCACTATACCAACGAGCCAATTAGGTGACCAGTTGATTTTGTGTCCCATAACAGTGGCTAGAGTTTCCATTGGATAAGGGCCCAATTTGGTGTACACAGAATATGTCGTAGTTTGTTGCGTGAGAAGGATTTTGGAAAGGAACAAACTTTTATAGAAGTATACAAATACACAACCGCAGGGACAGGTAAAATTACGATCGGAGGTGATTCCCCGCATCTATTTTGTTGATAAATATCTTCGTTTTCTTCACCGAAAAGTAATTAAGTGCAATTTTACACACATACAATGACATCTGGAAGTAAATGACTTAGAGTAATGATACCACAGCTAAATTCAAATGCATATTTAATTTAATAATGACCCAATGTTAACAAGTGTTAATTTATGTTCAACACCTACAAATGATATTTTTTTCATCATATTTTCATATCAAGATAACAATACCTTACCTAGCATCCCTTGTATTCTTGTTAATGTTATTAGTTTGCTATAGAATTGAAGAAATACATTTTTAACTTGTTCTATCGTATTATTAAAAATATTGTTATTTCGTATTATTCGTTTATTTACTGATACTTTAGGGTCATAATTAGTTTAGGATGAGGAGAAATGACTTTCAGTGATGTTTATTTGTAATTACTGAAGACAAGATTCATTTACCGTGGCAAAATTGGGAAAAAAATCCTTTGACAGTCAGGTATGTCGGCAGCAAAAGACGAGCATCAAAATCATCCGTGACAGACGTAATATTCTACTTGACATTTTATTTTAAGCAACTGATATATACTAATATAGGCATGCTCTTTTGATTGGTACTCTCAACTTTTAATTCGTGTTTCAATTATTGATAAATGGGGGTTGCGGGAAATCACCCCATTTGGTCCTGGAAATCACCTCCATTTGGTGTAGGAAATCACCCCCGATTGGGGGCCATAGCTTGCCGCACTGCTTTATGTAAATCTTTTTTTTTTGGCTTTATGATAGAATGTCAAAACTTACGGTGCTTTGAGCTCATTATAGCTAAACACATCATAAAAACAAAGTTTTTTAGCTGCATACTTTCTGAGTTATTTCAAAGTATAAGGAAAATGCGGGGAGTCACACCAGTCGATGCTAGGTATTTCTGATGTATTTTTATGAAAGAACTACAATACATATTCTTTGATTAGTATACAGCATACTTCAACCAATTACATCACATTTTCATGTTATCTTTTAATGTGCAGCTATAACAAGGAGTATAAAAAAGGATCTTCAACAAAACCTTTGTATGCTTAATCACACAAATGCATCATGGCCTGGTTCAAGAAAGTTCATGCAGCAAACTAATTCTCATCTTCCTCAAACAGAAGTGAATCTTGCTTACTAGCATTGACCGGGGTGACTCACCGCAGTCAGAAACGGGGTGACTGCTCGCACCCCCCTTTTGGGCACCAAGACGTCGGAAATGTCACCGTTTGACTACGGGGCTTGAAAGAGCAGGTCTTTTCAAGTAGGTATCAGCTACTTATAGAAATTTGATACGAGCACAGAATTTATGAAAAATCGCCCCACTGAATGTGTGTTTTTCAGGTCCCCGAAAATTTTGGTTTGGAAAAATTGACGTTCCGCAAACTTTGATGCTGTGGCTAGAGTTTCCATTGGATTAGGGCCAAATTTGGTGGTGATACTCGAAATAGGGTGTAGTTTGGTGCGTAAGAAAGATTTTGGGAAAAATGTAAACTTTTGTAGATATAAACAAAAATAAACAACTGCGGGGAGTCACCCCAGGTGAAAAAAAAAATCGGGGGTGACTCCCCGCACCTATTTTGTTATCAAATATTTTAGTTTTTCTTCAATGAAAAGTAATCAATAAAAATCTACACACATATGATGACATTTGGAAGTAAATGACCCTTAATAATGACACCACAGCTAATTTCAATATGCGTAACTAATTTTATAATGACCCGATTTTTTTAACACATGGTGACATGTCTAGGCCTAAGTGTTAACTTATGTTTAATGCTCAGGAACAAAAATTTGCATCACATTTTCATGTCGAGACAACAATCCCTTACCTAGCATGACTTGTAATCATGTTAATGCAATAAGTTTGCTATAGAATTGACAAATTACATTTTTGCATGTTATATCGTAATATTAAAAAGTGTTTTTTCGTAATAGTTGCTCATTTACTGATACTTTAGGGTCTTGATTAGTTTAAGATGTTGAGAAATGACTTCCAGTAAAGTTAGATTGCAATTATTGAAGAAAAACTTTGTTTCCCACGGCAAAATCGGGAAAAAAATCCATTGGCAGTCGGGTTGTTACCGGGTTTGTTCTACTTATGAGCCCAAGCAGTCTTTTATCCTGGTGACATGGTTCCTTGCCTTTGCATGTGTTTTCCAGAGTGTTGTTTCATTCATGTGTGTGTTAACATATGTAATCATTAATTTTTCTGTTTGTTTCAGACTTTGTTACCGTGTGACCTCTAACCCAGTTAGTTTTTCGCTTTGTGTCTCAACACGTGAGTTTAGTCAATGTTTTAGTGTGAACTAAATCATATTCATGTTCTTCCAGAACTTTAATGCGGTTTACTTCAGGATAACGTCTAGTGCTACCTGAAAATGTCCATTGTACTGATTGTCCTAGAATTCAATTGATACGCCTGAACGGTGAGAAATTTACCTTAACTTGGTCAGGGTCTCTTGATCTGTCAAGAATTGATAATGTTTTGGATACTGTAAAAGAGAGTTGAATATATATAGATGTAAACCAGAAATTGTGAAACTTATAAATTTACGTGTCTCAGTGTGATTCTCTATGTCAGCCAATAAGTTAACACCTTTGGGTGTGCTGGTTTAGGGTTCCAGCATTTAAACGTCCCCTGGGCTAGACATGAGATTCATGCTGGCATATGGGTGGGGAAGTGCTGCCCAAATTTCTGTAAAATTTATAGAACTAGGCCTTTATTCAAAATTTTGTTGACTTTTCCAAACAGGGTATGGCTGCACTCTCCCTATAGTTGATGCTGGTTCCCATCTATCCTCAGTTTATTGATTTTTCTAATTACATTTGTACATACTTTTTCCTGATATCCAGCTACCCATGAACTTCAGTCTGTAACCTCAGTCAGTAACCTCAGTCTGTAACCTCAGTCTGTAACCTCAGTCTGTAACCTCAGTCTGTAACCTCAGTCTGTAACCTCAGTCTGTAACCTCAGTCAGAAACCTCAGTCAGTAACCTCAGTCAGTAATCTCAGTCAGTAACCTCAGCACCTTGACCTCGGTAACTTATGTTTTTGACTAACTTGATTAAATTGTTATTTACCAAGCTCATCATTTTATCTACTTGATTAGCTAAAGCAAACGTTCACCAAATAAAGTTCAGTTCTGGCTAGGTTTTTCATGCCCCCATGTTACCTGGAGTCGGTTTTACATAAGTGGACAACAAGTTTGTCCCACCCGCATATGTAACTGCGCCACCTGTTACATTGGCATCTCCATGGGGAGTAAACTGACTTCAGAACTAAATTCTAAATTAATTCAATTTTTATACCAAAATTCTAACAAAACTTCCATAATTTTCTTATCAGAATCTACTGATTACTAACTTTAATCACTTTGACTAATAGTTCTAAATCTCCCAAAATGAAATCTGAGGTGCATGGGGATGGTAAGTGCAGGCTTGGTGCGTCGTCTGGTGGTGGACGCGTAGCTGGAGCACCTTCGTCCACCAAGAGGAGCAGCAGAGGCAGCTCAGCTGCTTACAGCCCGCACGCTGGTGCGGACGATGCTACCCGTCCAGTCTTTCCTGAGGATCCAGCTCTCAGGATTTTGGCAATCCAGATGTTTCTTGTCCAGCTCACCTCACCTTCTGTGCAGCAAAGCCTGGGTGCTGGGAGAATTCTTCTCAACAATTTCACCAACGTCAAAACTGAAGTGGACATCTTGCGCGAGGCCTGTTTGCCCAAGTGGTATCCAGGACTCTACTTCACTGGGAAATTCCAGCAGGCTTCTCATCACCTTACCCTACATGCAGATCAAAGTACTGAAAAACTTTCACTTAGATATCTTGCTTTCAATCTGACTAAATCTTATGAAGAATGGTTTCAACTTCTTGAAAAAATTGCCCGTAGCCCATATTGGTCTCAAAATTCTGATTCAGCATCAGGTTTGGTAAATTCATCTTCTGACTAAAATAATGTATTAAAAGATTTTAGACTAAATTCTACTGACCCACCTACTGCATCATTAGTTGACCTCAATATCCCAGAACCTAATCTGTCTCCTGCCAAACAATCAAATGCTACTCTACTACTTTCATCAGATATGAGTCTGCTTGCCCGGCTCCAGCAAGTCAAGGTATATTCGATGCATTCCCTCCTGCCAAGGAACCTATGCTTGCGGCAGACATCTGGCAGAAGAAACGGCAAACCAGTGCTGAGAGCAGTATTTCTGGTGACTGCAGCTCAATCTGTGGGTCACGTTCAAGACAACCCCTTCCACTGGTGCCCTGTCCTGATAGACAGCTTGGCCGCAGATTCATTCCACGCTGTTCAGGCTGTGGTGGACAGCACTTAGGCATGAGCTTCTGGAAGAGGACAAAAAATTGCAATTGGTGCGGACGTTACGGACACCTGGAAGAGAATTGTTCGAGGAAGTCTGGCGCATGTCTCATCTATGGCAGCAAGGAACACAGGCTACGCCAGTGCCCTTGCTTTCTTCCTCTGAAAAGCCCTGTTTTCCCTCACTGGTGTTTGGATTGTGGCAGTAGTCACTTGGGCACTGATTGTGAAGATGCTTATATGGAGTAGTGTAGTTATAAAATATATTCATTGCAAGTACAGAACTAGATCATTTTTTCCCATTGCAAGTACAGAACCAGATCATTACTTCAAAATCACGTTTTCTTTCAAAATATAAATTTGGGTCTGTTAAAAATTGTGTGGTTACGTAATGAGACCCATGTATCTATGTAAACGAAGCTCATTAAGCAATAATTTCCATTGAGCACGAAGCTGGTGGGGAGGCATGTTACCGTGTGACCTCTAACCCAGTTAGTTTTTTGCTTCGAGTCTCAACGCATGAGTTTAGTTAATGTTTTAGTGTGAACTAAATCATATTTATGTTCTTCCAGAACTTTATTGTGGTTTACTTCAGAATAATGTCTAGTGCTACCTGAAAATGTCCATCGTACTGATTGTCCTAGCATTTAATTGATACGTTCAAATGGTGAGAAATTTACCTAAACTTGGTCAGGGTCTCTTAATCTGTGAAGAATTGATAATGTTTTGGATACTGTGAAA
This sequence comes from Gammarus roeselii, assembly GCA_016164225.1. NCBI lineage: Eukaryota > Metazoa > Arthropoda > Malacostraca > Amphipoda > Gammaridae > Gammarus > Gammarus roeselii. Next base: position 6,157 of record SDVV010000426.1, on the reverse strand, counting down.
GCGAGTTGAATGTATATAGATGTAAACCAGATATTGTGAAACTTATAAATTTACATGTCTCGGTGTGATTCTCTATGTCAGCCAATAAGTTAACACCTCTGGGTGTGCTGGTTTAGGGTTCCAGCATTTAAACGTCCCCTGGGCTAGACATGAGATTCATGCTGGCTTATGGGTGGGGAAGTGCTGCCCAAATTTCTGTAAAATTGATAGGACTAGGCCTTTATTCAAAATTTTGTTAACTTCCCTAAACAGGGTATGACTGCACTCTCCCAATAGTTGATGCTGGTTCCCATCTATCCTCAGTTTATTGATTTTTCTAATTACATTTGTACATACTTTTTCCTGATATCCAGCCACCCATGAACCTCAGTCAGTAACATAAGTCAGTAACCTCAGTCAGTAACCTCAGTCAGTAACCTCAGTCTGTAACCTCAGTCTGTAACCTCAGTCTGTAACCTCAGTCTCTAACCTCAGTCTGTAACCTCAGTCAGTAATCTCAGTCAGCAACCTCAGCACCTTAACCTCGGTAACTTATGTTTTTGACTAACTTGATTAAATTGTTATTTACCAAGCTGATCATATTATCTACTTGATTAGCTAAAGCAAACATTAACCAAATAAAGTTCAGTTCTGGCTTGGTTTTTCATGCCCCCATGTTACCTGAAGTTGGTTTTACCTAAGTGGACAACAAGTTTGTCCCACCAGCGTATGTAACCGCGCCACCTGTTACAACTTATTATCATGAGCTTTTGCTATATCTAAGTTGTCCTAGACTATCTTAATCTGTCACTTGGTTATTAATTTGGCTGCTGCTGTACTGGGTGAGTTTTTATCTGTTCTGTATTATCAACTGAACTCTTTAGAGTAAGTGGGGTTGGGTGATGAGCGATAGGAATAATAAGTATTATTAAGCATGTTTGCTCAAGTTTCATAAGCTTTTTAGTTGTTTTGCTTTCACTTTTTGACAGCATTCGGTTAAGTCAGTATGTTATAACTTCCTTTGCTTATCTCATATCTCTGCATTAGCTTTTATATTATTTTTGCACTTTCTTTTTGTGAAGCCAAATCCACTTTATTAACTTTGTTCTTACATTAGCTATCAACATCTGGTCTTTCCTGAACCATCCCTTGTTTGCTTAATTATTTACCTTGCTCAGTTGTTTCCCTTGATTTACAGTTTTGTTGTTTTTCTTCATTGAATTAATGACTTCCCATTTGCTGAATTAAAGTGTCTTTCAATGCTATTATCCCTTGATTACTAGTTTTGATTCCGTTCCCTTGTTTTCATTTGTACATACGCATTTTTGCATGATTTCCTAACTTAATATATATCTTCCCCATAAGATTTCTTACTTAAGGTTCTCCAAGGACCTCTAGGAGGAATGTTTGACAGTGACTCATATTGATTGTCCTATATCTATCTCTTTTACAGAATAGTCACCTGCTCATGCTTCTTTACCTACCTATCCTTTACCTAACCTTTATCCTTCCTGTACCTGAGAATAACCTGTTTCTCTCTCCCCATTTATGACCAGTCATACTACCTCAAGTCCTACATTTATGCTGGTTAAAGGCAATAATACCTGTAAATTACCCTCCCCTAATTACCAGTTGATGGCAATATACATTCAAGTGGAGACAAAAAATGGTTTAATTTCACCCTTGATTACCATCTCACCTTACCTTTGCGCTTCCACTAATATTAAGACCGTCATAATTAGAAGTGGACTATATTTGTCCCACCCCCGTGCGTGGACGGTAACAGGGTATGACGGCAGCAAATGAAGAGCATCAGAAACACCTGTCACAGACGTAATATTAAACGTAAAATTTTATTTTAAGCAACTGATATATACTAATAAAGGCACGCTCTATCTATTGGTACTCTCAAACTTTCAATTTGCGTTTCAATTATTGCTATATAGGGGGTGCGGGGAGTCACCCTGTTTGGTGCGGAGAGTCACCCCCGATTTGGGGTAGTAGCTTGCCGCACGGTTTTCTGCAAATAACTTTTTTTTGGTTAATGATAGAATGTTAAAACTTATGGTGCTCCATGTTCATAATAGTAGCTATACACTCCCTAAATACGAAGTTTCTAAGACGCGTACTTTTTGAGTTATTTCAAAGTATGGGCAAAATGCGGGGAGTCACCCCGGTCGACGCTACTAGATTTTCTAAGTCATGATAAATACCTTACTAAGCATGCCTTATATTCATGGTAATGCAATTAGTTTGCTATATAATTGGAGAAATACATTTTGTGTTGCTCTATCTTATTATTAAAATGATCATTTTTATGTAATATTCACTCTTTTACTTTAGGATCATAATTAGTTAAGAATGTGGAGAAATCACTGCCAGTAAATTTAGCTTGCACTTATTCAAGAAAAACTATTTTGCGGGTGAAATCTGAAAATAATCCATTCAACAGTCTAGTATGACTACAGCAGAAGACAAACATCAAAAAGACCTGCCAGACGTAATAGTTTAGGTAACATTTCATCTCAAGCAACTGATATATACTTACTAATATAGACATGCTCTTCCTATTAGTACTCTAACTTTTAATTTGTCTTTCAATTATTGATATATTGGGGGTGTGGGAATCACCCCCAATTAGGGGCAACGCCTGGTATTTGCACACCCCAACCTAGACGGTGGACCTGTCGCACATTTGCAACAGCCAAACCATCAGCAGTAGCCACACCACAATTTGTGCGAAGAACTGAAATTTTCCTGTTAACAATCAGGAGAACTGAACTTCTTCTGTTAGTTGTGGTCCACAACTAACAGGTGAAGTTGTGTATAGTTACTGAGTCACAGTATCAACCCAAGTAGGCAAATAGTCTTTTTATCAACTGGTTGTGGTAGTTGGGGGATTATATGTCCAGGTTTGTGCGCGATGTCACCTCACTAGTATGGTGCTACTTCACATGCCCAGTCTGTGGTGTAGGGTGTCAAATATGTTCATCAGATCCAGATCCCTCTTCTTGCTATCCTGACAGTAAACTGCTATGAATTTGCATTGATAACAATAATGCCATCATTACATTACTTGCACTGTTGCTAACACTAATATTGTAGCAATTACTCCCAATTTAAGATCTGTGTAAATAAAAAGTTATCGCAATAATCGTTGAATATATAAATTAGTTAAGCAGAAGACATTTCGCAGTGGTCACCGATTTTGACAAGCAGTGAAGCCACCGTTGGAGAGCGGCGGATGGGCAGAGCTTGAAAGGTAATAGTAGATGTGCCCTAATCGAGAATGGCAGTTGAAGCTGGCATCCTATACTGCCATTCATGTTTGGTATTTAAATACAAGCAATAGACACTTATACCGATTTCTGTTTTGACGACCGCGCGTGTTTTACCTAGAATCTTGAATTATGACTATCCATTCTAGTATCACTCTGATCCGTTAACCAAATGAAGCAACATCAAGTCCTACATGTATCCTTACTTGTCTTTTTGATGTGTTAGTTTTGAATGATATTGGTGTTGAACAATACACTAATCCGAACAATGGTCCTTGCTAATGATTTGAAAGAGCGTCATTGTACTTAGTTAGTTCAATTTAGTTGTGCCTTGCGAGTGATTCCTCATGCCTCTGTGGATTGGTAACCCCTGTACATCCATCCTGTACAGCAAATAAGTTGTACCCAGTTTTGAAGGAATCAAATGAGCCATTATTACGGGGCGCGCAACCACTTTACGGTTGATGTAAAATAAACAGCCTTCCCATGGCTATGATTACATATTTAGAACTTCAGATCAGGCCTCAAATGAACGTTCTGCCGTGTCAGCGCTCTCGAATGTTGTTTTCGTGAAATGGTCAAAGTGGTATGGATGTATAAGGGTCTTAATCATATCCTTGAATGATGCATTGAGTTTAATAAATGTGTGTTGAATTATAGATTGAATAGTATTAACAACTGATGACATAATAATAGGTGTTGTTTGTTGAATCTGTAAAGGTTCTCAAGTGACTCTACATTTATCACAATAGCACTATATACTTTAAATATAAATCACAAGCACCAATTGCTGTTAAGCTATCACCTCTCCTGATCTCAGTGTTCGCATCTCTTTGTTTGTTACAACACAATTAGCTACATCAAGCTGGTACATATATGATGATCTCCCACACAATGACAGTGCAACATTTTTTATTTCGTGAATTAACGAATAAATGTGCATACACATATGTAAAAAAAAACGCTATTGTACATACATTTATCAAAATTAATAATAATTCTTATTTATATCATGAGCCTCATGTTGGCAACATCTGTTTATAAACATTTCTTAGAAGCACTAATCCCGTGTCTCCACATGCACGCTCACGTGTAATTCACGGCGCTTAGTATTGTTTCCATTTGATAAAATATATTATTAGGTGTTAGTGTACCACGAGACTGCTGCTGACATTCCTTCAGGTAACAAATAGAAATAGACAATATTAGTGTGAATATTTGACAAATGATCCGTTATGGAGTGCTCATGATATTCTGTGCACTAGTATAGGAACTGAATACCTGCATTAGACCTCCTTCATCATCTCTTTCATAGTACTCTTCATATCTTTCAGGAATGTATGTTGTATAGCTCCAGCGCTCTTTAATAACTGTTATTAAATGTTAATAAACATGCCCATAAATATATGGTATTGATGATAACATAATAATTAGTGTTTAACAACAAGGGCTCCTTTGAAACACATCAAATTAGGGGTCTTCAAGAAATACAGGTGAGAATCATATCAAATGTACCTCTGCACTGGTGATAGCTAGGAAATCACCATGTTCTCAATTCTTCATACAGAAAAATTATGGTTTGATTTCCTTCACAGTGCCGTTGCCTATATATTATGTACAGATCCAAACTTCAACAAATATAGCTCTTACATTCTTCTCGGATAAGATTTCATCTGCTTATTACCTTGTGTGGTATTAACATTTGAGAGTGAATTTCAATTAAAATTTGAAAGTACCACCAAAGTGGGATACACATATCCATTCATATTAGATACACATGTCCACAGGTGTCATGTCACAAGTGCAGTGCAAGAATATATATCTTATACAAATATGTCTGTATACCACCTCACATTGGCTTGTGCACCATGACCGTAGCCTATAAAGAATGTAAATAATCTTTATTTTCACAATATGTATAATATCATACGCTGATACATATCCTTGTACATTCAAGTAATGGGAGAATTATGCCTTCATAATTCATTGTTGATGAACATAATACCGTCAATTGTAATTTAAATGTATTTTTATTTGATTTATACCTTTAGGTCCATCATTTTTATTTCTGGTAGCTACACCCAAAGAAGTATACTAGTTCTATTTAATTTTTGATTTCCAATGTCCACCTATTCTGTCTATCTGCATAGACATACAGATTAAAGAAAAATGTTCCTCAAATGTGTCATCTTCTGGGCAGTATTTTTCACTGCGGATTGACGCAATACAACAGTGAACCAAACTTCTTGTTTGACACGCCACTGAGACCAAGCACATGGACATTGCTTCCACTACAGTCACCGTCAAAGCTGTGGTCCAACAGCAGCCTTTAAATATTTTTATCACTTCCCCCCCCCCTCTCTGTTCATCAATGATCATTCCCTCCCAAGTTGAGTGAAGGGAAAATATATATATTTTGCCAGAGATAATAATTAGCTTGTAAAGGTCCCAAACTGACCCTACATTTTTACTAATAACACTGAACACATTATGCATGCATAACAAGCACCAATCTATTAAGCAATCACCTCTCTAGATCTCAGAGTTTGCAGCTCTCTGTATGAAGCTACAACCTTTCCGTTCAACAAGTACATATACGATTTTCTTAACAATAATGACTGCAACATTTATTCGGACAAAATAAATACGCATAGGCACAGAAATGTCATTATGAGTATTTCATTTAAGGCCTCGAACGAAACAGACTTCCAGCTAGACGTGAATCTGGCAATACTGCGGCTTTACAAAGATCAACACAGGGAGGACTTTCTTAACTCCTATTAGCTGGCGCGTACAACACGTCGTGTGTCTGTTCTGTTTATATCGTGTGTTCCTTCTGGAACACATGTATTTGAATAGCCGAAACCATGTGTTGTGACGATGGCACTGTTATCAATATA
>SDVV010000425.1:0-32122 GCA_016164225.1 Gammarus roeselii | reverse complement strand
ATAACCAATTCAAAGTTTAGGACCATGAAAAAAAGGCTGAGAAAAATACTAGAACCCAGAAAAGAAGAAATAGTTAACTACTAAAATAAAGTGTGAATGATCTTTTGAATAAATAATCATCCATCCACCCCAAATAGCCGTTAGGAAGGAGAGACATAAGTGTGAAAATGGCGAGAGAACGTGCAATGAATGGCCGTTGAGTGGAGCAATTATTGTTTATGGACGAGTTTAGTCGCAGTTCTGATTTGCTTTTCCGCCTTTTGAAACGGGATGAACGTTGGCCCAGCAACTATGATGCATCAGGGATAACCCGGTCAACGCTGTCAAGCCCTGCTGCTAACACTGATCTCAAAACTCATTACTGACTCAAAGTGTCTCAACCTCATGCGTGTGATCGCATGAGGTTGAGGTGCGCCTCTGCCGTAGCCACCCTGCGTTCTGGGGGATTTGGCCATGTATTTGCATCATTCGAAGTAAAAGTAGCATGTAGCATTCGAACTAAATGTTGCTTCAAAAAGTTTGCGCTATAATTCCTAATTTACATGGTACCAAAGGTAGCTTCAAAGGAAAGACGCAACATTACTTTTACAAGTTTATTAGTTTAAATATAACTACAACAAACTATGTTGGGTGTCCTGGAAGAAACATTTCAGTAAAAACGACCAGAACAACATGTACTGCTCAGAAACATTAACAAAGGATGGCAAGTAATACAATATTGAGCACAGAAGCGTTTTACACATTATTAATGCCCATTGTACTATCCCAGTAGCAGCCAGCTACCAAGATTACGAATGCTCATATTACTGGACCCCCTTAATCTAATCTATCTTACAGTACTGCCAATGCTACCTACCAAAAATCACAAAGGTTTGCGAAATAGCACTTGCTTCGCGTGTCAGGGCTGGCGGCCTAGAATAACAAAATTAATGCTTTGCCTGGCGATTAAGAGCTAGCTGCCAAAAGTTACAATCATTCATACCTTACGTGTTAGGGCTAGCTGCAAATAATAACCAACATTAATGCCTTACCTTGAAAGTTGGAGCTAGCTGCCAATAATAACAAACATTAATGCCTTGCCTTGTGGGTTAGATCTAGCTGACAATTACAATCGTTAATGACATGCGTGTTAGAGCCAGTTGTCGATAATAATGGCCATAAATGCCTTGCCTTGAGTGCTAAAGCTAGCTGCCAATAATGAAGCTAACGCCTTGCCTTGAGGGTTTTGATCCAACTGCTAAAAATTACAAACATTGTTGCTTAGCCATGCGAGCTCGAGCTGGCTGTGCATAATTACAAACTTTAATGCATTGGGTGTTAGAACTCGTCTTACATTGTTAGAAACGAGTGCCGAATGTTATCAACTAGTACGTTTCGAGCTATTTCCCTGAATTAAATTATATTGAAGAGTATGAGATCTTACCTGGTTCAAGGGTAGCTAAATCCGGCCAAGAACATTAGTAAGCCATATGGAAGAACTCTAGACGGTGATACATGTTCAATTATCAAGTCTTCCAGCATTTTTTGTCAAATAATTGAAGTTTCTACAAAGCAACGTACTTTCGACTCGTATTAAATGAGGAAATAAAAACACTTTGCATGCATCAACATGTACACGAGTAAGATTAGCGTTCCAAGGAAAATAACATATTGAGTGGAACTCAAGAGAATGGTCTCAAAATTAGATAATATGCTTCTTCCAGTTTACAAAACATGCTTTCCACTATGAAATCTCATAAACAACTATTTCTAAACGAAAAAGCTTCAAACTATGCACTAGGTAGCTACTTAGTTCACGCAGGAACAAAATCACAATCAACGAACGCTGGATGGAGGGAATAAAGTCCTAAACCTACGAAGAACTTTGGTTACTTTTTTTCTAGTAACTAAAGTTGACGAAAGAAAGATAGCTAATGAAGAGTAATGAAGAGACTGCAAAGAAAAACAAACTCCAATTCTGAGCTGAAAATACACGGGTAACTAAGCCTTTAAGTAAATGTGCATGATGCAGGGCAAGCCATACAATGACGTATTGCTGATACAATCAAATCAATCACGCAATGCAGATTAAGTCAAAACCATAATTTAATGCTGAACAAATCAAAACAATCACGCAATGCTGTGTAGTCAAAACAATCATTTAATGCTGAGCAAAGCAAAACAATAACATAATGCTGAGCCCGACCAAACAATGACGGTATTTTGAGCCAGATAATATATTGACAGAATGCTTAACCAGCCGAACTAAGCATATATTGACCAAGAACACACAAAATGACGTAATCCTAAGCAAGGCATAAATGACGTAATGCCAAGTAATGCAGGAGAATTATGTCATACTTGGTCAGGAAAACAATGACAAAACGCTGAGCGGATCAAAACAATACCGTATTGCTGAGAAATAACAAACAAAACCGATGTTGAACACATACTTAAAACTACTGTAATCTCATATTCCGAGTAATGACCGCCAAGACAAACCAACGATCAATTAAATATTACACAAAACACGTCATTTATATTGTGGTCACGAGATTATAAACACCAAACATTACATTTTTGTAGGAGTTTCAATGAATAAACCAGAGCAACGGGTTTCCTACTGCAAGTATCCCATCGTCGCCTAGGGGACATGGAAGAAAGAGAAAAGATTGACTAAATCAGTCGGGCGGGAAGAAAACAACAAGCGTAGCAGCGTTCAGTAGTTATTCCTAATTAAATTACACATTTGTACGAACAAAATTGGTACAGATTTGTAATCGGTAGAAAAAACACGCATGCTTCCGTAGCTTTTAATTTGCGGCAGTATGAGGATCTGCCATCACTTGTGTACCTAGACTTATATTTCTATCACGAGCCGTTGAGGGAGGCTGCGTCGCAAGAATATCCTTTCCCGTCACCATCAATCTGAAGGCGTGTCATTAGATTACGGAGACTTGGGTTACCAGCGCAGCAGAGTCTGTGTCCTTCGAGCGGCGAATGATCTGCATTGCTAGCGTAAGCATATCAGTTCTCCAAGGATGATGTGCACTTCATAGCTCCTCAACCTTTACGGTGATACAATTCCAACAAGAATTAACATGTTATTGAACACGGCGGTTGGCAAGCACACTGAACAATAGCGTAAATGTTGGTCGGTTCTTCGAGAATGAAGTACCGACTGCATGACCTAACTGTGTTACAATGACATCAAATAAACGAATAACGTAATTCAGTACAGTACCTGTCAACAATTGGCGTGCACAACCCACACTAAGCACCGTCGGTGCTTCGTTGACCGAGAAGTTAGCGCAAGGTGGAAACAATCAGTAGTCAGGTAAAAAAAAAATAGTCCGTAATTAGCGTGATGAGGACGCATCCTGGCAAAAATAGGAAGAATTTAGTCAGCGTACTGAAACAGTCATCTATATGAGATCAGGTACTACTGAGATAGTTTAGCAGATGCACTAAAGGGCGGTCGCGGCTGAAGTTTATTCATCTTAAAGGTAAAAATTACATCTTGCAATTCGTTTCAAGATAACACAAAATTAAATAATATATCTGCAACAAGTTGAACTAAAATATTTTATGCGGTACAGAGAAGCAAGAACGCATTCATCCAAAGACACATAATATACTTGCACTCTAATTCGAAATTACACAAGATCAATTTATATAGCAGCAAAATATTTCATCTGTTAAGAGAAGAGGGAACACAGACAAACACACACACCTACAGTTTTATTTTTACATTTCTGATGTTTCATTTTTTGGTCTCATTGCTTGATTATTTTTTTAATTCAAATCACTTCAGAAATAGCAATGTTATTGATTTTCCAAATCTGTTTATGCCCACAAGTTTTCAAAAAAAAAATTAAAATAAGCCCGTACCTTCTCATTTGAAATAGTTTCAAAGATGTGAACACACCTGGATGTAATCTAATATTGCGAAAAATAGCTGCCATGAACAAGCCAACCAACGCTTATCGACAACATGAAACACTTGAACGAGCGTGATTTGGTGTACGTTGACCAGGATTACAAAATTTCTCGAAAAATTATAAGCACCGTCACCAACGCGGATGGATACAGCAGGCGCCGCCGTCTATATTTTTCATAGACGTTCCGATACATCGGTATCAGTGGTATCGGTAAAATTTCCACCGATACCATCGACAGTTACACTTTCTTTTTGAAGTTAGATTAGTGCCAAAATACTAATAAAATGTATCCAACGTTTTTATGCATTAGCATGTATCGTGGTGATTATGAGGGCTGATTATTGGGAGTTGAGAGTATCAGCAATGAATTTCATATTTTAGTATTATTTGCAACAAATTATTGAAAATGTGTAACAAATTCTATCACATATCTTATGAGTATGTGTATCGTTCTTTTTCGAGTAGCGGTATCAGCTCACGATGGACCGTATTGCTGAGTAATGATATTGGTCGAAAGATGGGTAAAGGGACCACAAATATAGCCTACTTATTGAACAGTTAACGAGGATAACACCACGATCATCAGTTATGCCAGATCTCACCTCGATCATACAGATACAGAGACTAGACCGCATCCCCCAGAAAGAGGGTGGCCGACGGCGAGGCCCACCTCACACCCTCATACGCTAACACTCACACGACTAAGCCCTTCTGTGCTTAAGGGTCCGGCCGGTACCCCCGCAACATACACTCTGGGTCACGAGTGCAGTCCGAGGATCCGTTGTCAGCAGCAGGGACCGACAGTTTTCACTGGTTTACCCCCGCCGCGTCATAATGGCCGGGCCCCCCCACCCACGACCATCCCGACAGCGGGATGCCAAGGGCGGGAAAGCAAATCAGAGCATCGTCAAAATCAACCATTCACAACTATTCTACACTCACGCCTGTTCATTGCAGGCTCTCTCGCTACCTCCACATTCATGTCTCTTCTTCCTCACACCTGCTTCACACCATCCATCCATCCGAACTTTGGTTTACCTCTACGCCTGCGACCACTCGCCTCCGCATTCATCACAATTTTCACCAATTTCCCTACATCCATCCTCTCCATGTGCCCAAACCATCTCAGAACACGCGAATCCACTCTGCCCTCCAACTTCTTCACCATCCGTGTTCTGATTCGAACCACGTCGTAGGTGATCCGGTCTCTCAGCGTTACTCCAGCCATGCTCCGTAGACATTTCATCTCTGAAACATTCAACCTTTTTCTCTCCTCTGCTCTCACCACCCAAGTCTCAGCTCCGTAGAGCACAATTGGGTAAACAACACCCTCATACAGCCCTCTCTTTGCTTCCATCCCCAACGTCCTACAGCTCATTACACTCTTCAGTGCACCCAAGACTTTACACTCCTCCTTCACTCGCGCCTTCACATCAGTTTCCACTAGTTCAGTTATCTCCACATGGGAGCCCAGATACTCAAAACACTGAACTTCCTCCAAGAGCTCTCCATTTAGGGGTACACTAATTTTGCTCGCATCGACAGTCCTCGAGCATCTCATTACTTGACTCTTACCCACGTTTACTCGAAGCTTCCTCCTCTCACACACTCTACCAAACTCAGACACTAGCCTACATAGCTTCTCCTCTGAACCCGCAACCAGGGCCGTATCATCAGCAAATAGCAACTTGCTCAACTGCTAACTCCACCCATTCACTTCCAACAGTTCCAAGCCACGACTCAGCACACTCGCGTTCACCTACCTAACCACTCCATCCATATAGAGGTTGAACAGCCAGGGAGACATCACGCAGCCTTGTCTCAGTCCCACTTTCACTGTGAACCAATCACTCACCTCGTTTCCCACTCCATACAAACGCAACACCCTCCACAGCGCTTCCCTGTCAATCCTGCCGTATGCCTTCTCCAGATTCATGAAGGCCCAGAACACACCCTTTCCTTTGGCAAGGTACTTCTCACAGACCTGACTCACTGCAAAAATCTGATCGGCACACCATCTACCAGTCCTAAAGCCACACTGTTCTTCTCCAATTGCGCAGTCCGTATAGCCTCTAATCCTTTTGATCAGCACTCTCCCGTACAATTTACCAACCACACATGACAGACTGATACCTCTCGAGTTGCAGCACTCATTTTTATCTCCTTTGCCTTTATATAGCGGAACAATGCAGGCACTACGCCACTCAATCGGTACCACGCCCGCCACAAAACACAAGTTCAGTTACATCACCAACTACTCGACAGTCGTTACTTCACCCTTCTTCAGGCACTCGGTCGCAACGCCATCCAAACCAGAGGCTTTGACTGCTTTCATCATCTCCAACGATTCCTGTACCTCTTCCCTGGTAATGTCCGCCACAAGTCTTTCTCCCAAAACCGGCATCCGAGCACCACCACCCACAGCAACAATGTCTGCCTCTCTGTCATCATCGACATTCAATAACTCGTCAAAATAAGCGGCCCACCTCTTCCGTACATCAACACTTTCCAACAACAACTGACCATTTTTATCTTTCACTACTTCCTCCTCTCCGGTCTCTCCCTTTCTCACCCTCTTCACCTTTTTCCAGAACATCTTTTTGTTCTCCTCAAAATTCTGGCACAACCGTCTGCCCCACCGGGCATCAGCGTCCCTTTTGGCTCTCCTCACCACCAGCTTCAACTCGTTTCTTTTCTCTTTGTAGCTTTCATAAGCCCCCACCGACTTCACCTGCAACCACTCCTCAAACGCTCATCTTTTTCGTGCCACCGCCAGTTTGACCTCCTCGTTCCACCACTCACAACCTTTCCTTTTGCATCAGCCCGCATGGCGCGCACAACAAACCTTCTTCGCACATCTCAGCAACGCATCCCTTAACGTCTCACATTCTTCCTCTACATCTCTCGGGTCCTGTTCTCTCACGTTGTTATATTCTTCCCTCAACGCCTGTTGGAACTTCTCGGCTCTACTTCTCACGTTCAGTGTACTCACTTTCACTACCTCTCTTCCTCCTCCCACTCGTTTGTCTTTCCACTTCTGCTCCATTCTTAATCTACCTTCCACCAGCAGATAGCCAGACACCCCTCCACCCTCCCCACTCGACACCCGCACATCCAAGAGCCTCCCCACCACTATCATCGATATCAGCACAAAATCCGTCGGTGCTCTCTCCACCACTGCACCACGGGCCATCCTTACCCATGCGTACTTGTGCATATCTCGCTTCTTGAACAAACTGTTCCCGACCACTAACTCCTGCTCCATACACAGACCTATCAAGTTTTCTCCACTGTCATTTCTACCGGGAACGCCATACCTTCCTATCACATTCTTCACCACTACATCTGCAACTCTCGCATTAAGGTCACCCAATACAACTACATTGAAATGACCTCCAAAAATCTCAATACACTCACTCAGGTCAGTCCAGAATTGCTCCCTCTCCTCTTCACTCCTCTCGCTGCCAGGTCTCTTTTACCTTTCCTCTTCCCTCCCCTCGCTGCCAGGTCTCATTTACCTTTCAATTTCGTCTCACTCAGCGCCAACACATCAAACTTCCTCCTCACAAACATCTCACCAATCTTCCTCTTTTTACATTCGTACTACAGCCACGCACATTCAGCGCCCCTAACAATAGGGTTCGGAGAGGCGTAAGCCTCTCCTCCCACCCGCTCGTCTTGTCGTTTTTGAGGAAGGGTTTCACAGAGAACGGGATTCTTAGCCCCTTCGCTCCGCCCCTTTTAGTCGCCTTTTACGACACGCAGGGGTTACGGTAGCACGATTCTACTCTCAGCTACGGGGCGCCCTTTTAGTCGCCTTCTACGACACGCGGTGGATACTTTAGCAAGATTCTAACGCCCCGGTTACAATCAGGTAGGTATAACAAACGGCGCGTCAACGAGGATAACACCACGATCATCAGGTATGACAGATGGTGCAAAGCACTAACTACTACCCAACCCACAAACAGTAATACACAATAACACCCTCAACCCTATGGGCGGCTTCTCTCCTGTTCGTCCAGCGGCTGCGCTGATTCCGCCAGCAGGCTCCTCTACCCGCGGCGCAACCCATGTCGCCACAGGTTTCCGTTCTAAGCCCCCCCTAGCATTTGACACAGAAATTATAAGCCAATTTCACGCAAACAACATCAGCACTAAAGCCAAGCAGGAGAATGAACATAATCTGGGCTTTTACCACAACTACCTACGGATCCTCTAATGAATAATTCGAATACTCTTCAAACAATTCATCCGACCCATCATTTCCTACGCAAACACTGCATGGTGCTCAGACCTTGCTACCCCACCGAGTCACTGCCTGCGAAAAATACACATATCGGCCTTACGCATCGCAGCAGGCTGCGCACAGAGATTAGAGTGCCAAGGCTTTCTAGTGCACTGGGGCTGCACACAAGATTGGATTAGAGTGCCGAGGCTTTCCAGTGCACAGGAGAGCTGCACAAAGACCGCACCTATTCCCATCTACACGAGTATTGTTTTTTCTTCTCGAACAACCCTTTGATATGAGGGGGAATATTCATTAACAAGATCATGGAACCGGCCCATCCTTGTTATTACCTACTAAAAACATGTAAAATACACCTAAATATACGCAGCACACCGGCAGCGCACTTCAGCTCTCTTTACACAAACTTCCCCTCACCTACAGACAACGAATCTATGAATAAACAGATACACACAACCTTCTTAGCTCTTGCATTGACTGATCATAGAGCCAACAGGGTCCCACGAGTGGCAGCATTCACCTGGCGATCTAGGACTACGGTCGAACACGTCATGCGGTCGTGCCCAGCTACTGCACCTACCAGGCTAAATCATAATAATGGGTCTGTGCGTGGAAGCGTTTTGCTGGAAGCGCCAGCAAAACGCGATCAATTTCAAAAGGTGTGGGTCAATAACAGAGGCCTGCACTTGCCGAAAATTTTCCAACATGCACAGGTCGGTAGGTATTCGGATTTTCGAGCTTGCGCCAGCCATGGCTCTGCCAATGCAGCAGGAAATGGGACTAAACATCAAAAACTCTCACCTGAGCAGCTCCCTGGCCTAAAATGCCCCAATCCTCGGTGCCAAGCAGCGAAATCAAAGTAATTAAGGATTGCTAGCGCAGAAGTCAATGTCGTTAGCGCGTCTAACGTCCCTTAACGACGAAGGGTTCACGAGTAGGGGACGCGCAGCAACGTCCTTTAGGCCGCGTTAACATTACCACTCAGTACCTAGTTCGTCTAAACCTGGGCAAGATACTGTAACTAAATACATTGCAGAGTAACTCTAATATATAGAACTCGGTAAAAATAATGGCAAATGTATTTAGTTACTATCATTGGGCCAGCTCTGGTCCGTCATTACCTAGGCACTGAGTGGTGATGTAGCCGCGGCTCAATGATGCAATTAGTGGTGCGGTTGGGAGCGAGAGTGGGCGAGGAGCTACCTGGGCGCCGAGCGAGGATGTGATCACGGCTTAACACGCGGCTAAAGCCTCTTGATGACGAAGGGCTCACGAGAAGGGGACGCGCTGGGTGGGCAGGTTCTCGATGGAGGTGTGGAAGCGGAACTTGGGAGGAAAAAGCTCCCGTGCGTGAGGGTATATGCTCCGGTACACGCTGAAGATGGTGGCTTCGGACACGCCGGACGCTAGACCTATGTCAGCAGCTGATCGGGGCTCGCAGGACGCCTGAAAGGGGAGCAGAAGGAGGTTGAAATGGTTCGCAATAAAGGTAATATGAATACGACAGATTGCAAGACGAGTTCACAGTGCATCCTGGATTTATTCAGGACTTGAGAAATTAATTCAATCTGCCCAGTCGCCACCGCCATAACTGACGTGTAGAGCAGGACAACAAAAAGCATTTAATTCGTCAAATTTCATGTTGAGATTAGATTTAGAATAGGAGGGACCGTCTCCTCTCAACCGGAGCTCTGACGCTAGTCTCTGTCCTCTGTGTTCATGTCGAGGTGGTGCATCGGCAAACAATCACGTTGTTATGGTATCACGTACAGATACAAATACAGATACTAGGCCGAATCCCCAAGAAGGGAGATGGTCGACGGCCACCCCCATACACTCACACTCTAAACACAATTATCCCTTTTCGCTAAGCGGTCCAGCCGGGAGACCCCGCAACACACACTCTGGGTCAGGAGTGCGGTTCAAAGTCAGTGTCAGCAGCAGGGCCCGACGGTAAAACTGATTTATCCTTGCCGCGCCGTAGTGACCGGGCCCCTCCTCATAGCCAGGGCTATCCCGTTTCTCAACGCGATGCCCAAGCCGGGAAAGCACATTGGGGCAGCGTCAAAACTCTTCCATTCACGACCAATCTCCACTTACGCCTATCCATTGCCGCTTTCTTCCTAACTCCACACTTACGTCTCTCCTTCCTAACACCTGTTTCACGTCATCCATCCACCCAAACTTGAGTCTACCTCTAGACCTACGTCCACTCACCTCCACTTTCACCACCCGTCTCAAATCCAACCTCACATTGTGCCCGAACCATCTGAGCACATGTGGATCTACTCTGTCCTTGAACATCCCAACCACCACCGTTATAATTCGGATAGCGTCGTTATTGATTGTCTCACAGCGTCATTCCAGCCATGCTCCTCAAACATTTCATCTCGAAAACATTCAACCTTCTCTCAGCTGCACTCACTCCTCGAATTTCAGCTCTGTATAGCAAAGTTAATACAAATAACCCCAACGTCCTACAACTCATCACACTCTTCAGTGAGCTTTTTGATTTGATTTGGATATGATCCTCAGTTCCACCAGAGCCTCAACGCGAGTCATAATAGGCTACCCTGTAGGGCTCGATGATCATTGATTCCAGTAGGCTCGCACGCCTAGGTGTGCGAGGAGAAAACAAAACAACGCTTTTAACGTTAGAAAAATGTGAAAATTTTAGCAATGTCAGACGCACGCTGGTGGGCAAAAGAAAAACGCTTTCTCAAAACGGACCTCCACTTCCAATTCTTAAGAACTTAAAGAGTAATATGTACACACCCTAGTGCGTACAGGTAGCATCGTCGAGATTAGTACAAGGTCAGTGGCTACACGGGCAAATTCAGCTCTGACAGCAACGCAACACAATATTTACAACTACGCGGTTTAGTTGTATTAGTACAATTCATTTATTCAGGTAAGATAAAGACTCAGATGAAACGAAACGAATCCTCGCCTCCAACCCCTCAGAACCTCATGAGTAATGTGTCCACACGCCAGTGTGCACAGATGGTATCGTCGAAATTTGTACAAGGTTCACGGCTTCTCGGACAAAGTAAGCTCCGACAGCAACGCAACACAATATTTACAGCTACGCGGTCCAGTTGTATAAGTACAAAATATTTACTCAGGTAAAATAAAGACTCAGATAAAACAAAACGAATCCTCGCCTCAAACCCCTCAGAACCTCATGAGTAATATGTCCACACGCCAGTGCGCACAGATAGTATCGTCGAAATTGGTACAAGGTTCACGGCTACACGGACAAAGTCAGCTCCGAAAGCAACGCAACACAATGTTTACAGCTACGCGGTCTATTTTATTCTTAGTACAATTTATTTATTCAGGCAAGATAAAGACTCAGACAAACTGAATCCCCGCCTCCAACCACTCAGAACTACAAGAACAACATGCACGCGCGACAGTGCGCACAGACAGCATCGTCGAAATTGGTACAAGGTCTATGGCTTCACGGATTAGATAGACTCCAACCGCAACGCGTCACAAGGTTTTATAGCTGCGCAGTCCAGGTCAACCCCAGAAACTGCACATGGTCCGTGCACGCGCGAGCGAGCACAGATTGAAGAAAAATACCCATTCACAAAATCACAAACAGGAACACCCGCACAAATACACCTGCGTTATAATATTGTGGATCGTGAAAAAGAAAGCAGGAGCAGGTTCGTCATAGGCAGAAAAACTGCTCAGAGAATTGATTTCGCACTGATTGTTTAAGGAGATAGGGTGGGGGGGGGCATTGGTCCTTTGGGTCCCATAAGAGCCCGACGAATCCCAGAGGGTTACCCATGTCCCCCGGGTCCCCGAGCTCCCCGGGTCCCATCGTCTCAAATCGTCTCGGCTTGTCTCGAATAATTTCGGCCAGTCTCGGCTCGTCGCGACCAACTCGACTCGCCTCGACATGTTTCGACTGATCTCGACCAGCCTCGACGCGACCCTCGCCCTCTGCACCAGCAATCCGCATCGCACATATATACATTTATCTGTGTGTGGGTTTTACAGCGCTGGGAGGGGGGAGCAGAGGTTTCAGGATTCATAGAGGCCTCTAAAGGGTCCCACAGTTTCTCAAAAGGGTTCTAAAGGGTCGCAAGGGTGTCATAAAAGGCCCCTTAAAGGTCCAAGTGGATCCCCCCAAATCAACCTGGTCTCCTAAGTCCCCCGGGTCCCCGAGTCCCGCGGGTCCCACGAAAACCTCCCCTCCCTGGGTCACCTTGTCTCAACCAACCTCGATACATATAATAACAATAACCAATGCACAATTTATCACCATGAAAAAGGGGCAGATAAAAATAATTGAGCCCAAGCAAGAAGAAATACTTAAATAAAGTGGTCATGATCTATAAAATGAATAATCATCCATCCACCCCCAATTCAGTGATTTTCTCACCTTGAGTGAGCTTGAGTGAGCTCACCTTGAGCTCAACACATTACATCCTTCCTTCACGCGCGACTTCACCTCAGTTTTCATCAGTTTAGCCTTCTCCACATGAGAGCCCTGGTACTTAAAACACTGAACTTCCTCCAATTACTCTCCATTTAGGAGGACACTGATTCTGTTCGGTTCGACCTTCCTCGAGCATCTCTTTTCTTGACTCTTACCCACGTTAACTCTCAATTTTCTCTTCTCACACACTCAGCCTAACTCCGACACTAGCCTACACAACTTTTCTTCAGTGTACGCCACCAGTGCCGTATCATCCGCAAACGGCAGCCGACTCAACAGCCAATTGCGCTCATTTGTTCACAACGGGTCTAATCCACGACTCAAAACACTTGCGTTCACCTCCTTGACCACTTCATCAGAGGTGTGCTCGCCTGTGATTGGATGTCGCTGCCGACCGGCTACATGCATCATCGAGTATGACGGCAGCCTAGTTTCAGCAGCTGCAGGGTGAGGAGTGTGCTCCTGCTCCGGCTGTTACGAGGCGTACTACGAGCAAACTGCAAGTGGCATACAATGACATATTCAGGAGACTGGTGGGTGTCCCAAGAAGAAAGAGTGATAGACTAGCGTTTGCAGAATATGATGTTGTTGTTGTTGCTTAACCCCAACTCTCCTACCGATGGAGAAGCCACACACAGGGCACAACCCGAACCCCAGGAACTCACTGACATGTGCATGTTATGGACGTTTTAGTAGATGCAAGCATTTATATTATGCCAACATTCGGCCTTGTAGCAGGGGCGTTAAAATCTTACTACCGTATCCACCGCGTGTCGTAGAAGGCGACTAAAAGGGCGCCCCGAAGCCGGCGTAGAATCGTGCTACCGTAACCCCTGCGTGTCGTAAAAAGCGACTAAAAGGGGCGGAGTGAAGGGGCAGAGAATCCCGTTCTCTGTAAAACCCTTCCTCAAAGACGGCAAGACGAGCGGGGGAAAGAGAAACTCACGCCTCTCCGAAACCCTTATTGTTAGGGTCGCTGAATGTGCGTGGTTGTAGTACGAATGATGTAAAGAGGAGGGAGATAGGTGAGATGTTTGTGAGGAGGAAATTTGATGTGTTGGCGCTGAGTGAGACGAAATTGAAAGGTATGGGAGAATGCGAGTTTGGTGTGGTAAGTGGAAGAAAGTATGGTGTGGAGGAAGATTAAGCACGAGAAGGGGTAGTTTTGATATCGAGTGATTGGTTGGCTAGTAGCGTTACCGAGTGGGAGGAGGTGCCCTCAAGATTGATGTGGGTGAAAGTAAGGTTAGGCGCAGAAAGATGGGTATTTGTGAGTGCTTAAGGACCTGGCAGCGAGCAGAGTGAAGAGGAGAGGGAGCAATTCTTGACTGACCCGAGTGAGTGTATTGAAAGTTTTGGAGGTCATTTCAATGTAGTTGTACTGCGCGACCTTAATGCGAGAGTTGGAGGTGTAGTGGTGGAGACTGTGATAGGAAGGCATGGCGTTCCCGATAGAAATGACTGTGGAGAGGAGAGAACCTGATAGGTCTGTGTATGGAGCAGGAATTGGTGGTCGGTAACAGTTTGTTCAAGAAGCGAGATATCCACAAGAACACATGTGTAAGGATGACCCGTGGTGCAGTGGTGGAGAGAGCGCTGATGGATTTTATGCTGATATCGAGGAGAGTGGTGGGGAGGCTGTTGGATGTGCGGGGTTGAGAGGGGCACGTAGAGGAGTGTCTGACCATCTGCTGGTGGAAGGAGATTAAGAGTGGAGCAGAAGGGGAAGGGTAACAAACGAGTGGGAGGAGGAAGAGAGGTAGTGAAGTGAGTGGACTGAATGTGAGTAGTAGAGCCGAGGAGTCCTAGCAGGTGTTGAGGGAAGAATATAACAACGTGAGAGAACAGGACCTGAGAGATGTGGAGGAAGAATGGGAGGCGTTAAGGGATGCGTTGCTGAGATGTGCAAAGGTGTGTGGTGAGCGCCGTGTGGGCGGGTGCAGGAGGAAAGGTTGCGAGTGGTGGAACGAGGAGGTCACACTGGCAGTGGCACGGAAAAGCGGAGCGTTTGAGGAGTGGTTGCAGGTGAAGTCGGTGGTGGCTCGTGAAACCTACAAAGAGAAGAGAAGCGAGGTGAAGTGGGTGGTGAGGAGAGCCAAAAGGGACGCTGATGCCCGGTGGGGCAAATGGTTGTGCCAGAATTTTGAGGAGAACAAAAAGATGTTCTGGAAAGAGGTGAAGAAGGTGAGAAAGGCAGAGACCGGAAAGGAGGAAGTGGTGAAAGGTAAAAATGGTCTGTTGTTGTTGGTAAGTGGTGATGTACGGAAGAGGTGGGCCGCGTATTTTGATGAGTTATTGAATGTCGAGGATGACAAGAGAGGCTGACATTGTTGCTGTGGGTGGTGGTGCTCGGATGCCAGTTTTGGGAGAAAGACTTGTGGCGGACATTACCAGGGAAGAAGTGCAGGAGGCGGTGGACGTGATGAAAACAGGGAAAGCCCCTGGTTTGGATGGCGTTGCGACCGAGTGCCTGAAGAAGGGCGAAGTAACGATTGTCGAATGGTTGGTGAGGTTACTGAAGTTGTGTTTTGTGGCAGGCGAGGTACCGATTGAGTGGCGCAGTGCCTGCATTGTTCCGCTATTTAAGGGCAAAGGAGATAAAAAATGAATGCTGCAACTTGAGAGGTATCAGTGTTATGTGCGGTCGGTAAGTTTTACGGGAGAGTGCTGATCAAAGGGATTAGAGACTGTACGGATTGCGCAATTGGAAAGGAACAGTGTGCTTTAGGACTGGTAGAGGGTGTGCCGGTCAGATTTTCGCAGTGAGACGGGTCTGTGAAAAGTACCTTACCAAAGAAAAGAATGTGTTCTGGGCCTTCATGGATCTGGAGAAGGCATACCAAAAGATTGATAGGGAAGCGCTTTGGAGGGTGTTGCGTTTGAATGGAGTGGGCAGAAATTTGTTAAAAGCAGTGCAGAGTTTCTATGTTGGCAGCCAAGCATGTGTCGGAGTGGGAAGCGAGATGAGTGATTGGTTCACAGTGAACACGGTGAAAGTGGGACTGAGACAAGGCTGCGTGATGTCTCCCTGGCTGTTCAACCTTTATATGGATGGAGTGGTCAGGGAGGTGTACGTGAGTGTGCTGAGTCGTAGCTTGGAACTGTTGGAAGCGAATGGGCGGAGTTGGCAGTTGAGCCAGTAGCTATTTGCTGATGATACGGCCCTGGTTTCAGATTCAGAGGAGAAGCTATGTAGGCTAGTGTCTGAATTTGGTTGAGTGTGTGAGGGGAGGACGTTTCGAATGAACGTGGGTTAGAGTAAAGTAATGAGATGCTCGAGGACTGTCGATGCGAGCAAAATTAGTGTCACTCTAAATAGAGAGCTCATGGAGGAAGTTCAGTGTTCTAAGTATCTTGGCTTCCATGTGGAGATAACTGAAATTGTGAAAACTGAAGTGAAGGCGCGTTGGGTGTAATGAGGACGTTGGGGCTAGAAGCAAAGAGAGGGCTGGATGAGGGTGTTGTTGTTTCAACTGTGCTCTACGGAGCTGAGACTCGAAGGGGGGAGAGCAGAGGAGATGAGAAAGTTGAATGATCGAGATGAAATGTCTGAGGAGCATGACTGGAGTAAAGCTGAGAGACCAGATCACCAACGACGTGGGTCGAATCAGAACAGGGATAGTGAAGAAGTAGGAGGACAGAGTGGATTCGCGTGTTCTGAGATGGTTCGGGCACATGGAGTGGATGGATGAAGGGAGATTGGTGAAAAGGGGTGATGAATGCGGAGGCGAGTGGTCGCAGGCCTAGAAGTATACCGGAGTTTGGGTGGATGGATGGTGCGAAGCAGGCGTTAAGAAGGAGAGACATAAATGTGGAGGTGGCGAGAGAGCGTGCAATGAACAGGCGTGAGTGGAGAATGGTTGAGAATGGTTAATCATGATACTGCTCTGATGTGCTTTCCTGGCCTTGGCATCCCGCTGTCGAGATGGTCGTGGGGAGGGGGGGGAGGGGGGCGGTCATTATGATAAAACGGGGGTGAACCAGTGAAAACTGTCGGGCCCTGCTGCTGACAACGGATCCTCTGACAGCAATCATGACCCAGAGTGTATGTTGCGGGGGTACCGGCCGGACCCTTTAGCACAAAAGGGCTAAGTTGAGTGAGTGTGAGCGTATGAGGGTGTGAGGTGCGTCTTGACGTTGGCCACCCCCCCTTTCTGGGGGAGGCGGCCAAGTGTCTGTATCTGTACATCTCTGAGGAAGTTGACGGTGTCTCTCGGGCGCTCCCACAGATCACGCACCGACGTGGTATTGTGGTCGAGTCAGCCGGGTGCTACCGATGGGCAAGACGACATGACGTGCTCGACCATATCGAGCGAACCCCTGCATCGCAAACAAAGTTAGGAAGGGACATTCCTCAATCTATGATGGTTTGACTGGAGGGCCGTGTGGTGCCCGCACATTAGCCGCGACTGGTGAACCCGGTCATCTCTGGGCAACCATAACTCCTCCACGTCCACCTCAGGCGGGTGACAACGCAGGACCGTGTTGACTCTGTGTTCACCCAATGCAAGGGTTGTGAAGTGTGTGTATCTGTTTGTGCATAGATGTGTTGTCTGTATTGCAAGGAATGGTCGTGTGGTGATGACCGAAGTGTATTGCTGGTGTGTTGTGAAGCTGTCTGTTGATTTGACGGGGGTTCAGTAGGTGGTTGCAGGGATGTGTCTGGTCAATAATCTTGTTAAAACATTGAGTCCCTCTCATATAAATGTTTGTGAAGAAGGACCTTGGTTTCCTCATGCAGGTGGGAAATTGGTGTGGACTGCGTGTAGCCCGTTGCGATGCACAAGGCCGTGTTTTATGTCTTTTGTAAGGAATTAATGTGTGGGTGCACGGTCAGAGGACCAGGCGGCGTTTGCGAAGGAGATGATGGGTCTAATAAACTGGTTGAATAGTGTTTTAATCAATTCCTTGGAGTGATCGTAGGTGGTTGTGGTAAGTACCCGGGTCACATTCAGTCTTGGTATGGCTTTAGCGCCAAAGTTGTTTGTGTGAGATTTGAATGTCATCCCCGTGACATAAGTTACCCCAAGGATCATGGTAGTGGGACTGTGGGGTAGGGAGTGTTATTAAGCGTGACATGGGGGTGAACACGATGTTCACTGCTGTCTGGTGTTAATAGGGTTAGGGAAGACTTGCTAGCAGACACCCTCATTCTGTTATCCAGCAGCGACGGGAGGTATGCAGCGGTGATCTCGTGTTTGTGTTGAGTGATCATTGTGAGGTCGTCCGCGTATGAGCTGATGTAGCTGTTGGGTTCTGTTGGATTTGGCAGGTCGTGCATGAAGGCGTTGAAAAGGGAGGGGAAAAGGACGGAGCCCGGTGGAACACAATTGGGGAAGTGGCAGGTACGGTATGGCTTGTTATTATAGACACTGTGTGCTTGTCTGCCTGACAGGAAATAAGCACATTTCTTGTAGTTTGGATGCATCTGTGTATTCACTACTTTGTTTACGAGGACGTGTCTTAGAACTGTGTAGAAGGCCTTACTAATGTCGATAGCGCATACCAGGGTTTGTTTAGCTGGCTTGTTTTCATTCAGGCCTTCATGGATGGTCTGGGTGAGGTTGGTGGGGAGAGTGGTTGTCGAGTGTTGGGTCCTGAAACCGTGTCGTGTGGGGGAGAGTGGGATGTGGGCATCAATTTTGTTTAGAACCAGTCTCTCCAAGATTTTCGAGGGGTTCGGGACAAGAGAGATGGTTTTTATGAGGCTGGATCTGTGGAAGCTTTATTGGGTTTCAGGATGGGTATGATTTTTCCTTGTTTCCAAGTATTGGGTAATGTATTGTGTAGTGTGGAAAAGTTGAAGATGTCTGTGAGGGTTGCGATAACGTGAGGCCCTAGATGTTCAAGGTGAATGCATGTTATGCCATCTGGACCCGTAGCTGACAAACTTTTAGTCTGGCGGAGTGCAACTATGGTCATGGCTGGTGTGAAAGGAGGATCAATGTTTGAGTCGATCTGTAATTAGTGTAACTGTTTGAGTATTCTCCATTTGTCTGGATGGTGGGGTAGGTGGCAGGTGTTTGCGTAGTGTTTGTTGAGTATGTCCGATTGATGTTGGTCTGATGGCATGGTGTGGGTGTATGGTGGTACGATTGCCTCATGTGTGTCCATGTGGTTTGTGTTTTTGTTGTTGAGGCTTCTAATGAGTTTCCATAATTTTTATGGTGATGTTCGGAAGTTTGTGTTTGCAAGCACATCCCGCCACAGGTTCGTCTGTTGCTCACAAATATCTGCATCTATTTCTGCATACAATAGTGTTTTAATCTGTGTGATTAAGTCATTGTTGGAGGGTGAATTACGGAGATGATTTCGCGGCTGAATTTTGCGCTTAATATGGGCCGAGAAAGCTGGATTGGAGCCAACCCGGTGGGTATGTGTTGCCTGTCTGCGTGGGTAAGTACTGCGGTGAAGTGTTTTGTGGCCGTGTCAATAGATGTATATGGGTGATGTCAAAGTCTTGTAGGGTGGTTTCTATAGATATTGGTATTCGTCCCACTCTGCTCTCTTGTAATTTCGGAAAGTATGAGGGGGGGGCTTGTTATGGATTGGGAATCGGAGTTGATAATTAATAACTATTGTAAGGTGGTCGGACGACATGTCCTGGTGAACCGCACACTGGCAATGAGACGTCCGGGGAGGTCTGTTGAGTGATTGGTTTTAAAGGTTTACGAGTGGGAGTGTTTGTGTTGTTTAGTGTGATGAGTGTGTCTAATTGATCAACGAGAACACTGCCCTCCGGTCAGCGCTCTGCGAGGTGAGGCAGGAGAGGTCGTGAGCGTTGAAGTCCCCTAGAGCGAAGGTGATGGTGGTTGTGTTGCAAAAGTCTAGTTGAGGTGTGTATTGTGGTGGACATAAACTAGTTGGTGGAATCCACAAAATACAGTACAACAGAACATGTTGTACGGTTTCATGCGAATTTGTCAATTGCCTGAATGTACGTGCAACAAAAATTGCATACAACCTCCAGGAACGAATTGAATAATCCTTTCCTGGAGGCAATATGTAACTGTGAGGGATACTAACTAACCCCACTTAAAGAAAGATGAGACAGTATACCTATTTTTTTGCAGGAAGATCCCGATATTAATAGGAATAATGTCAGACTCCTAACTGCATATTTAGGCTGTGGACCCATCATATGCAGGTGGCTGTCAGGTGGAGATGCGACCCCGAGTATATTCACTGATAAGTGGCTCTGTACTAAACCCCTCCAATTTTGTTGTTTGTATAGCTACATAATCACGTGTGAAAGGGACATAGAAGGTATTTGAATCACGCTTGCCTCAAACTTAATCTATAAATTGTTGTTGTGTGTTTTAATCTTGACCTGTCGTCACATGTACTTCTATTTTGGACGATATTTTTGACGTACCTATTGGTAGGAGTGTTCTTGTTGAACTAATCTTTCTGTTGTAACCATTTTTGTACTGTCGAGTGCTTCGATAAAGATTATTATTATTATCAATATTGGAAACAGAGCATTGTTTCTCTTTATTCCAGAAGGGCTAATCTAATAAGGACTATGGCATTGTTCAAAGAAAGTAAGAGAAATTACGAGGCTTAGAAGAAAGATATTGAATTGCGAACCGTATTTACGGATCTACCCAACAGCAAGCATGGATACTTACTTGGACACATGGAGGGTCATGTGGCAGCTACGCTGCCACCTGACCCACAACTGCGGGAACATCATCCACTCCTGCTGCGGCATCAGCGTTTGCATGTTGCAGTGGCATCAGCATTGGCATGTTGCTGCCACATTCGCCAGTCAGATCCTGGCTCGGCGATGCGTTGGGTTCGAGAGTTGTCTCCACAGTGAGGGTATCCATTCATTAGAGGTTCATCGCAACACAGCTAAGGTACTTGTCCAATCGGTTTTTGAACCTCAAGAGGATTGCTATGGCTGACAATTGTGGTTCACGTCTTCTTTCACGTATTTCCAGCGCCATTTGATTGAATAGCTGGAGTGCACGGCATGTGAAACTGTTAAATGCTTGTGTTTGCATCTTTTCACCGCATGTTTGCTCATGCACTTTAAAATAGCACATTCTGCCAATCCTTGCCTGATTTCTCATTGTCACTTTCATTGCAGGTTTTTTCCATTGACCGTGTAGCCCATGCAGCAATGGCTATTAAAACTAAGAATGCACTGAACACCATTCTAAATAAGTAACACAGCGTTTATCTTCAATATTCTAATTGGAAGGACTTCTACAACTGCCAAACATTTTATAACCCCCTCTAGGCATCTCTTAGGATCACGGGCCGCACGGAGTCATGGCCCAACCAGGGGGGGGGGTTGGGCTCCCTCTTCTTCACCCTTCACTATCTCTCTTTTTCTCCCCCATCCTGATTAGCTTACCTTTTTTTTCACTCTATTTGCAAATAATGTTTAGTTCGAATTCCCTTAAACTTGTCTCAGACTCCTTCTTAAAAACTCTCCTAATAGTCGTTGCACACTAACATTCACACACACAAACGCCATCACACTCAAACATACACATACCGGTTCTAACTATTCTCTTTTCAGGTGTCAAATAACTGTCAAGTTGCGCTCGTTCTTTCATGCAACCTTTTTCTACGATTATTCCTTCTTCTTTTTCTTTCCATTCTTGATGTTCTCATGCATGAAATTTCCTGCGCCTAGTGAAGATCTCATGCATGGGATCCCCGTTTTCTATCCTTCTTCGTCTTCACCCTCAGCAGGTGTTGGAGCGTGTAACCCGGCACCTCAAGGACTACTGCGGATCCTTGGGGCTCTGAAGCAGGGTAGGTAGTGTGTTATTCCTCCTTACTGCCATCCGGGGGGTGCTAGGAGCATTTGGCCCCAGCACCTTAGGAGTTCCTGTACCTCCTGTGACACCCGTACATACCATAGACGTTCGCCACGCAAAGTACTTTGACTTTGCGCAGTAGGGAATCTAACAGGATCATTAAAAGAAGAAAAACGAAGACTTACTTGGTACAGCACTGTTTGCTAATTTGACATTCGGCGCCAGAAGGACGATGGCTCAAGCGCGCTAGAAAGCTTCGTCACTCTAATCTAATTTTAACATTTTATAAATGTCATTGTGCTACTGATAGTTCAATAGATGGATATTTGTGTGAGTTCGATTGCCGCCACATGTTGAAAGAGAGTGGGGTTACCCTGCCAGTTGCAGTAATTACTCGAAGATTGCATGAAATTAGTACCTCAGTGACATGCATTATCAACTAGATCGATGAAATACTTGCAGTATGAATTTTTAAAATATGAGGTACCCTCACAACAAGTTATCTGCATAGAACGATCACCTACTGGTTAGTACTAGTGATTTCAAAGTGTTATCAAAGTGGAGCCAGCTGACGCCAATGACACTATATGCTGCTGGTGTTCATAGGTGCTGACGAAGCTGAAACAGGTGGAGTGGTGCTGGATCACAGAGTTCGTTCTAATGCAACTTACTAGCAGGACAAGATGATCTCTAGTTATATGGATGGTCACAGAAAACGGATCCTGCAAATAATGATGGCAGTTTTGTTGAGCGCAATAAGTGGGTCTGACAGGCACTGGGCTAAAATTTGTCCTCACGTTCATTAACAGCCATCAGTGCTCTATTCAGGTCAGGTAGACAAAGATATGGATGTGGAGGTCCAAGTATCCTTAAATAGCTACAGACAGGCAATATAACTCATTGGACCCGGCTACTAAAAAACTAAGTAATGAGCAATGGTTTGCGATTTACTTGTACACTTTAGACGAGACCAACAAACACAGCTTGTTACGAACCTTCATCACCCGTGTTCAGGTTTAGTAATGGTCAACGCATGTTAGTTAATCACGGTGTTATTGTGCCCTGTAAGCTGATCGGTATGAACAGATGTCGCCTTGTGCAATATTCCTTTGCTCCTAAGTAGAGCATCAATGAAGAAGGCAGATATGGTAGATGGCGTGTGCTGTTGTCTTAAGTTCAAGAGTAGGTTAGGTTCAACACCATTAGGACATTACACTTTGTCCCTTAGTTCTGTGTCTTCCAGCAAGATTTGGAGTTCATCCTTGTGAATTTTGAAAAATTGTCCAAACAATGCATAGCTCTCATGTTGTATCATCAGTTTGCGCATCTGACAGCTCTGAATGAAATTGAAAACCTTGTTGAAAGAGACTTGCAGAGATGACCAGGAGCCACTGGATGCTGTTGAGAAAATTCTTGTCTCGTGGTATTTGCACAGAATTCAAAAAATCATGAAACAGACCTGTTGTGGCTTGGTCTCTGGCTAAAGCTGTCAACGAAATTTTAGCTTTGGACCTTGAAACTTTGGCAATGACTATTTCTATGTAATGGTGGACTTGGCGACTTGATCACGTAGGGCAGCTGGTATCGTCAACAAGAAGCCAGACACAATCCTATCCTCGCAGTTCTGCGGATAACTTTCTCTGTTAGGATCAGCATCACAGTTCCTGAGCGACTATGATGGCGCGTTTACTAATGAAACAATGAGAAGTCTTGCGGATAGATTTGGTATTAATCTCAAGTGCACGGTTGCTGAACGTCCCTGGAGTAACGGTATCTGTGAGAGATTGAACTGTGTGTTAGGCATTAGCGTTCAGAAAATTAGGAAAGACAGTAAGTGCCGTGTAGACTTCGCTCTATCTTGGGCAGTCTCTGCGTGTAAGACCTTCAAAACTGCCACCGGTGTTCTTACAATTATTTTTTTTCCATTTCAATCCATTGATGATTAGATTAGAGTGACGAGGTTTTTTTAGTGCACTGGAGTCATCGTCCTTCTGGCGCCGAATGTCAAACCAGCAAACAGTGCTGCATCATGTTAGTCTTTGTTTTTATTCTTCTTTTAATGTTCGAGTTAGGTTTACTACTGCTCAAAGTCAAGTCCTTTACGCGGCGAACGTCTATGGTATGTACGGGTGCCACAGGAGGTACAGGAACTCCTAAAGTGCTGAGGACATATAGGTCCAGCACTCCTCGGATGGCACTAAGGAGGAATAACACACTACCTACCCTGCTTCAGAGCCTCAAGGATCCGCATTAGTTCTTAAGGTGCGGGCTACGCGCTCCAACATCCGTTGAAGGGGAAGATAAAGAAGAGACAGAAAACCGGGATCTCATGCATGAGATCTACACTAAGTGTAGGGAATTTCACGCATGAGAACAGCAAGTTTGGAAAGAAGAAGAACGAATAGGCGTGGAAAAATGTTGCATGAACGAAAGAGCGCAACTTGGCTGTTATTTGCCACCTGAAAGGAGAATAGTTAGAACCGGTACGTGAATGTTTGAGAGCGTGTGTCTATGTGTGTATGTATGTATGTGTGTGTTTGTGTGCAGCGACTATTAGGAGAGTTGTTAAGAAGGAGTCTGAGACGAGAAGGAGCGGTCCCCTTCGACAAGCCCTGATCCAGAGCCTAAGAATTCGCAGTCTTCCTTGAAGTGCCAAGGCAACTGCACCCCAGCACCTACTCAGAGGAAGATGATGATACAGGAAACGGAGATCCCATGCATGAGATCTACATTCTAGAGTAGGAAATCTCACGATATTGTTACTTGTGTGTAAAAGCAGTTGTGAAAATGAAATGGGTATGTGCACCGTGGATCAGGCTCACTCCATTGGTATGTTGACGTTCTCCTGTCTGGAATTGCTTGCATTCATATTGATTTCTGTTGCGGTGGCACCAGAACATTCAATTCCGTTGTTGTTTTTCACCCGCAATTTCTGATTTATTCATAACAAAGTAAAAGTTTCAATCAACATCGGCGTTGACCTCCATTAAGCAGAAAATGTGACAGTAGGAGTCTCACAAAGATAACTCCATTACTTTGCTTGATAAATTGAGGATCACTAATTCTAATGGTGGGAACAGAAGAAATCGTCTTGGATCGGGGTCGACGAGAGAATATCGTGGTCTTGTTGGTCAGCTTGATTGAAGGCTACTCAAACATGACCCGATGTTGCTTTCGACGTCGGAGCTGAGCTCAGTCTTCATGGCAACAATTTAATATCTTTTGAGAGCTAATAGGTGGCCAAGTCTCCCTCTGTTGTTGTTCACAATCATAGACTCCAAAATGTTCACGAACTGGATATTGAGCGCAACAGCAATGCTTCTTTTGCTGACCTTGACAACGAGGGGTAGCATGGTTCGCCAATTAGGAAATCAGCGTCAAGTCTTGTGTCAATCTAACCGTGTTGGTCGGCAGGCAAAGTCTATTCCAGTTGCTGAGACTTCGGCATTGCTGGACTCTGCAGAGCAGGTGTAAATACTCAAAAACTTTAGTCGGAAATCCCTCACGCTTTCAACAACAACTTTAATTGGCAGATATTGGGTAGATAGCACATCTTTGGTGGAATCCCTAAATTCT
This sequence comes from Gammarus roeselii, assembly GCA_016164225.1. Classification (NCBI taxonomy): domain Eukaryota; kingdom Metazoa; phylum Arthropoda; class Malacostraca; order Amphipoda; family Gammaridae; genus Gammarus; species Gammarus roeselii. The sequence continues at coordinate 7,144 of SDVV010000425.1, read as the reverse complement.
ACCAAATTATCTGAGAACAAGCACTTGAGTATCAGTATTGCTGTCTTGCATGACATGTTGGCTAAGCACGATATTGCATCAGTGTCTTGGGTGCACTCAGCACATCATCAGCTGGTCAATGATTCAACTAAACACGGTGTTTCGCCCTCCTCCCTGTTGTCTGCCATATCTGAAAGTGCAGGCAATTGATGCTAATGGACACCTTCTATTTTGTTTGCTCCATCTTTGTTGGGTTGTTTGTTGTAGTTTATGATGTTGAAACCTGGAATTACATTTATACCATTTCCATTGTGTAACTCATGTTGTTGTTGTTTAAATATGTATTCGGTGACGCAATACATTTCAAGATAAAAAAACGGGGAGAATTTATCAGTTCACTCAATTGCATGATCATGTGCGTCACGGTTGGTGCCATTGATGTCGTTGCTCAACCCTAGCTTTTCTTGCGATGAAGGAGACACAGCCGGCGCACAGCCCAAAGTCTAAAACTAAAAACCCACCGGCATGTGCACGCTGGGAATGCTTCAGCAGATGCAGGCTCTTATATTAGGATTACACTCCTGAGGAACTTAATGCTAGCTCGCGGGCGTTCTCACAAATCACGCACTGAGGTGATATTAAGGTTGAGCCCGCCGGGTGCGATGGTTAGGCACGACGTCATAACGTGCTCGACCGTATCGGACAAACCCCGGCCCCGCAAACAGAGATCGGACGGGACATTCCCAGTTGATGCTGGTATGACTGGTACACAATTGGTGCCGTCGCATCGTTCGGCGTGGAGTGTGTTCGCTGTTGTAAAATCGTGTTGGTGTTGGTCTGTGACGTTATAAGTCGTTGGCGTGATATGCACTGTGCGCGAGCTGGCTGATGTCGACGCGTGCTCGCATGTGGTTGGCTGTTGCGGCCGACCGGCTACCGGCATCCCTGTGCCCCTCCACAGTTGTACCAGCATGGAGTTTTCAATCGGCGGCCACGACGTGGAGGCAAAATATTTTCACCAGCTACTGCGGTCAGCAGTGTGCTTCGGCTACTATTCACTGCAACATAGTAACTTAGTCCTAGCAATATACTAACATTCTTAAGGACAGAAGTTGATTGATTGCTAAGGCCTGCTTGAAAGCGAGTTGCTCTTATTTAACATGCGTTTCGTTTAGTTGATTCGAAAACTGCTCGTATGTATTTGTTGAGTGTATTGAAGGACGGAAGAGTTGAAAATCTAAAGAACTCGAGAGATGTGAGTAATTTAAGGATTCTTCAGGTGTGAGTAGTTGAAGAACTTCTGAGTTGTTGAGACATAAAAGTTTTGTGAGTTGTTGGCACTTAAATGACTTGTAAGTTGTGGGTGCCAAAGAACATAGGAATACCTCAAGGTCTTTTGAGTGCCCACATAACTGGCAAGTACCTGATCAACATTTGGGTACCCAGCCACAGCCAAGAGAATAACGAGTGCCCAAGGTACTTTGTACACATTGGTTGATTGCCCAATACAGTCATAGTATGGGTAATTTTGTTGCAAAAAGTGCTCAATCGTACGCGGATTGCCTTCTCACCTGCGTGGCGACGTAGATGGCAGCAGCAGCAACAGAAACAGGGGAGCGGCCAGCCACCAGATCCAGTTTGGCAGCTTCGGTAGCAATGTGTTGCGCTGCCTCCATCAGCTGCACAGTGGGACAGGGTAATGATACAGACACACCTTCAAGGAAACTTTACAGGTTGAGTTAGAGCATATTACAGTCAAAGTCCTTCAGCACCAGAAAAAAACGTAAAGAAAAAAGAAATGAGGATTTCATGCATTATGTCGGGACAGAATAACGTATGATGAACTTGAGACAAGTAAAATTTATTTAGAAAAGGTCGCTCCATTGAGCTACGTCATGCCTAACTATTCTTGGACGGTAATAATGCACCCAGAGGAGCGTAAAGAATACCGTACATTGAACTAAACTAACATACGGAACCAACTGTCACAACACAAAGTGAAGTTGCTACCACATAATTATGCTAACATTAGTTACTTAACAGGAGTCAATTTAATTTGTCAGTAAAACTGTAATCGCCTATTCCACCTCACCACAGCGGAATAACAAGGGCATTGGACAAAGATGGTAAAGAAATCTTTTTTTAGTGTAATGAAGAGCAACACGTAATAAATGCTCAAAACAAGTATTTCATAAATAGCTACACACTCAAATGTTTGTAAAATTCAAGAAGTTCAGAAGACATCTAACACATATTGGATTCAAGATTCTCACAAAATATAACAAATCATGATAAAACAGTTTGTGAGCAAAAATCCCTCACTTCTCCGCAAAGTCCAAGTGCATGACAGAAACGGCACATGAAGTCCTTGGTGGTGATCACATCAACAGGAGTATCGAGCATTCGCAGGATTATCTTAAAAGATCGACCCAGCTCCTTCTTGCTCACCTTGCTGACTTGAGCTATTTCCTGAATCAAAGAGAAAACAGTGGTATCCCTTCATAACTTGCAATAATATCAAAGCAACTCTGATCACAATAACTGTCCACAATTATGACTCAAAGTCAATTTACACAAAAATATCTCTATAACTGTCAATAATGCTGCAAAATGTAAATGTATTTATAATGTTGAACTGTCTTGAATGGGTAAAAATACACCAAAAAAATTATTCAACTTCACATCCAGCTCAGTACTTCATTCAACACAATAACTGGTTGATTTGTTATTTGCAGTGGACAATTATAAATGATTTAGAGTCATTTCCAATACACAAAGACCTCAAAGCTTATGTGCAGTCATATTGTTATCTGGAAATAAAAGTCAACTGTTCGGTATTAGTAGTTCAAAAGTCCTGCATTATTATGATGAAGGTATAGATGCTTACCTATTTGTAACAGGTTATTCTTACCTGAAAAGTGCGTGGGACGCCCTGCTGTCTACAGGTGATGTAGAGGCAGGTGCTCACCATGATATCAACGGGTCTGTTACGGAGTACACCGCTCTCATACACCTGTATAACAAAGAGAATATAGTTGTTAAATAGCCTCTTTCTACATCAAAACAACAACTAGATCGTGTAAAAGCACATTAATATCTTCAGTAGAACTCAAAGCCTATGGATACTCAGGGAATATGAGTAGCTAACTAACTGGTTGCATTAGAGTCCGAAAATTATCAGGGTTTTGTAAACTCATGAAACTGTGAAAATAATATTAATAAAAAGATTGCAAGAGCCTTAAAGCTGCCTAGAAATGTCACTCACACCGTTGTACATAAATCTATTGGAGTGACCAGGATTTGTAGCACCCTGGAGCCAGCCTTCAGGTGGCAAAAATGAAACCAGCAAACAGTGCTGCATGAAGTTATAGATTTTTTTTTCCATTTGTTCGAGTTTAGTTTACTACTGTGTAAAGTCAATGCCCTTTATGTTGGAATGGGAAATCAAAAGCTATTAGACTGATTACAAATTTAATTAATCATGACTTGAAAAGTAAATTACTTGAAGGTAAAAACATAAAATTGAATATATAAGCTAAGATAGCACGGTTCAAACCCCGGGAGACCTGTTGCTTCAACCCAGTTAACCTTGCAGCAAACATAGATTAGATTAGAGTGATGAGGCTTTCTAGCGCGCTGGAGCCATCGCCCTTTGGTGCTGAATGTCAAACCAGCAAACAATGCTGCATCAAGTTAAACTATGTTTTTCTTCTTTAATTGTTTGAGTTAGGTTTACTACTGCGCCAATTCAAAGTCCTTTACCCGGCAAAGGTTTATGGTATGTACAGGTGCCACAGGAGGTGCTGGAACTCCTAAGGTGCTGAGGCCATATGGTCCCAGCACTTTCCATACGGCAGTAAGGAGGAATAACACACTACCTACCCTGCTTCAGAGCCCCAAGGATCCGCAGTAGTCCTTAAGGTGCAGGCTACGCGTTTCAACACCTGCTGATGGGGAAGATGAAGAAGAGACAGAAAAGGGGAATCCCATGCATGAGATCTACACTAGGTGTAGGGAATTTCATGCATGAGAACAACATGAAAGGAAGGAAGAAGGAATAGTTTGTAGAAAAAGGTTGCATGATAGAAAAAGCGCAACTTGGCTGTTATTTGACACCCGAAAAGAGAATAGTTAGAACCAGTATGTTTATGTTTCAGTGTGATGGTCTGTGTGTGTGCGCGTGTGTTTGTGTGCAGCAACTATTAGGAGAGTTGTTGAGAAGTAGTCTGAGGTAAGTTTAAGGAAATTTGAACTAAGAATAAGATGCAAATGAGGTAAATAAATGTCAATCAAATCAGGAAGGGGGAGAAAAGGATAGATGGTGAAGGGTGAAGAAGAGGAGAGTCTGAAGGGAAATGAGGCTTTTCATCCCCCCCCCCATTGGGCTGTGACTCCGTGTGGCCCGTGAACCCAACAGATGCCTAGGAAATACAGCAAACATAATGCTAGTAGAAACAATTTAGCTGTAAACTTTCAATATTGAGCAACAAAATATCTTCCAAAACATGACCGACTTGATAGTAAAAAAGGTAGTTAGACAAGTTAGTTGTCTTACCTACCGGTGGCCTCCTTCATCCCCTTCAAGCCACTCTCGATTGCTCCAACTGCAAAGCAGTCTTTTGGGTTGTTGTTTGCTTACATTTTACCTCTACTTATTTAATAATCTTTATTACAAGGTAGTTCAGAATTCAAAAAGTTACATTCCTAAAGCAGGGAGATTGGGCGCCTCCCCCCTCTGTGTCAGCCTAACTTAGTCGTCTCCTTACTAGGATGGAAACGGCAGTATGTCTCTACATTCAATAACAAATACCATTCTGTATAAAGTTAACCTTAGGAAATGCACAGCCTTGCAGGTACACACTGATAATAAGGCAGCTATTAGCAGGGTGGCACTGATTAAATCAAATGAAAAAATCAAGCGATTAAATCAATGATTTTTTTTGTGCGAAAGCTGATGAACTTTTTTTTCCTTTTTTTACATTATGTTGATTTTTTTTTAGATTGTGCCTTTGACAAGGCATTGCAAGTCAACAGGAAGCTTAAATGCTTCAACAGTCTTACATTTTATATGCACGTTCTTGAATATGCTCAACTAAATATGCCTGAAAAAAAATATTTTGACAAAAATTATGAGAAAACATAAAATGCTTGAATTGACAGAGCCAACTATTAATCTTCATTCTTCATGCGTCATTACTTATTATTTAGTAAGTCATTAGATCATCACGGTGATAGGATCAGAAATTAGAAAGTCAAACCCCAATAAATGTATTATTCATTGGCTAAATGGGACACTGTATTAGTGTGTATGCATATTTTTCTAACTGCTGTATGTTGTTTGTGTAGCATGCCGTCTGTATTCATTTTCTTGTTGGGTAACTGCCCATTGTAGATTTACAAGGTCTACCACCCTGCATGGCAAGTGAGGCAAGAGTGATCGGAATGGCTTCACTTTTCATGCACGATTTAGGCTAGAACACTTCAAAAACTAGCCAAAAACCAAAAATAGGAAATTTGGCTGAACTAAATTCAGCAATGTGGGATGAAACATCAGGGAGGAAATGCAGTTTGAACAGTGAAAAAATCCCAATGTAGTCACTTTTTTATGTAGCTACCAAAAATTGAATAATCAAAATTTTGACTAAAACACAATGTGGCTGTACTCGACTAGTTGGCCTCTATCAATTGGTCTACTATACATCGAAATTGGCTGCCCCATTTGCAAAATCCATTTTACAGCATTTTTAAATAAATTGGGGAAAATACAAGAAAGAATTGAAAAATAATGTACACTAGGTTGATTCATTTTGTCTCCTCTTTCTACTGATATAAGTTTCAGTCCTGTATCTCAAATATTTTTCAATATAAACTTGAAATTTTGGAACATGACCAACAGCAACAACAAGACGGGCGGCCCCTAGAGATGAGCAGTGAAGAATTCAAATTGAACTTTTGAAGAACGATAGGTAGCTCCCAGCTTTGACAGAGGCCAACTTGACTAGAATATATTTTATTGAATCATATCTACCATTTACCGTACCATTTTTGAAGATACAATCATTGTCACATGAGCTAATATTGTGCTTCATCTTCTATACCAGAAGTATATTAATTTGGCTCCTGTACTCCAGTATCAAATTATTTTTATTGTCAATCATTTAATCATTTCCTAGCAGTCATGAAGTGTATATATTTCAGTGCCATGTATATATTTTATGAATAACTCATGTAGTCTATTCACCATTTAATTATTTTATACAATGTTTTATACCCATCTTTACAATATGTTAGCTCATTTTGTCATGAAATATGTATATCCAGTACTATGTATATATTTTATGTACAATTTATGTCACCTATTCAACCCTTTGGTATTCATATCTTACCCCATCTTTACAATATGTTAGCGCATTTCAATTTCCCAACCCCATGTTCTCAGGATTTCTTTGCCTCATGTGTTGGTGGTTTTCCCAATCCTATGCATTTCGTAATTTTCACAACCCCATGTATTTCATGATCGCCCCACCTCATATATTTCGTGCCAGGCATTCCTGATTCTTTCCTCAAATAAGATGTTGACTGTCGATAATTGATTATAATATTCAAATTCATAATCTGTTGCATGAAATCAGAACCAGCGGCAAATTTCCAATGGAATTTTCGTTTACGTCAACGCAAATAATTTTCACCACAATAAAGTTTCATGTGTACTATTTTAAAAAATTGAAAACTCATTGCCAGATGATTGATGTAAAGGAGTTAATAATAATTTAATAATTAGCGTCGACCGGGGTGACTCCCCGCAGTCAGAAACACGGGGTGACTGCTCGCACCCCCCTATTGGGCACCAAGACGTCGGAAATGTCACCGTTTGACTACGGGGCTTGGAAGAGCAGGTCTTTGTTAGTAAGTATCAGTAACTTGTAGAAATTCGATGCGCGCACAGAATTTATGAAAAATTGCCAAAGTGAAGGTGTGCTTTTCAGGTCCCCAAAAATTTTGTTTGGTAAAATTGACGTTCCACAAACTTTGATGCTGTGGCTAGAGTTTCCATTGAATTAGGGCCAAATTTGGTATGATACTCGGAATATGGTGTAGTTCGTTGCGTAAGAAGGATTTTGGGAAAAAATGTAAACTTTTGTAGATATATACAAATATACAACTG
>SDVV010000424.1:0-32130 GCA_016164225.1 Gammarus roeselii | reverse complement strand
GGGGAGGGCGGGCGGGCGGGACTCTAACTCTATTTATCCTAATGGAGAGGTACCAAGTCAAGAGAGGCCTACCCCCCACCATTTCGACTTTGAGAAAGAGACGCAGAAGAACGACTTGAAATAGGGTTCATGTCCCTCCGGAACAAGAGTCTTGCAGAAACTGCCCAACTGACATCTACCTTTTGAATTATCCAAAAAAAAACTAGATATACTGATAGATCTCTTCTTAATTTTTTTCCTTATCAAGTAGATCTTGGAAAAGAACTTAGCTGGAACTAACACAATCCAAGCCAATCGACAACTCCTCACTGCGCTGAGGGGGCAACTGCAGCCTATCACGGAAATCAAAGGCGTCCCCCTTCTTGTTGAAGTTGAATACGAAGAGCAGAGTCGTAACATCCGAAACTTGAACAACAATAATACACCTGAAGCAGTTGACATCATCCACGTCTCAACACTGTTCAGGGGATTGTCTACTATAATATAAACCCGAATCTCTCGAAGACGAACTCTTTACTGAAGTAACGGAACAACATGTAAACCAAGTCAACGAACTGTAGCGACGACGAGACTAGTTTCTTAGCACCGAAATCGAATCTACTTCCTCGCCTTTAAAATCTTCTTACCTGACGAACTGGCTGTACAAGCCTCTCGGACCAGGAATCTTCTTACCTGACAAACTGTATTTACGAGCCTCTCTGACCGGGAATCTTCTTACCTGACAAACTGTCTGTACGAGCCTCTCCGACCGGGAATATTCTCACCTGACGAACTGTACGAGCCTCTCTGACCGGGAATGCGTTCCTAATCAGAGACGTTGTTACAAATGCTTAGTTTGGTTCTTGGTTTAATACGAACGAACAATTATATTAAAAGCTTCATTTACTATTAACATGGGAATAGTATTACAGTCGAGAAATTTCCATTCATGGTTACCATGATGTATAAACTCCAACCACTAGTGAGAACATAATTACAAAATTACCGCACACAGTAGAAAATAAGTTGAGGCATACAACTGTATACCACCTATGCGTACAGGAATTCTCTCCATCGCCTGCCTAAATGATGACGAGGGAACGAGCGCATCATCTGAGCAGATTTAATTTAAGGAACTCTTAACTCGAGTCCTAAGTAGGGGTGGATGGATGATTATTCATTTTATAGATCATTTACACTTTATTTTAGTATTTTATTATTTCTTCTTGCTTGGGCTCTATTATTTTTCTCTGTCATTTTTTCATGGTGATCTATTTTGTATTTATTATAAAATTATGTATCGTGAGACGCCCGCAGGGGCCCTAGGTGGACTATACGGTGTGTTAGCTAGTCTAGTCCAACCTACGGTGGGAGAATTTGCGCTCTTCCTGGGCGCCTAATAAATGCCCGAGCACAGCTAGGAGTTTTTGATGACTAAATGATGAAACAATGTTTACGTTGATCTTAGAGATCGAAAGTCTTGAACGGCACTGTACGTGGAGGGGATGAGGCAAGTCGAGGCAGGCTGAGGCGAGGGGAGACGGGTCGACTGGTGGGGCGATGAGTCAAGACGAACCGAGGCTGGCCGAGACTAGGTGACCCGAGAGTGGGGAGATGCTCGCAGGGCCCGGAGGACTTGAGGGACCTATGGGTTTCGGGAACCCGGGGGACTCGGAAGACTAGGAAGATTTGGGGGGATCCACTTGGACCCTTCCGGGGCCCTTTGGGACTTCCTTAGGGACCCCCTTGAGAAACTTTGGGACCTGTTTGAGGCTCCTCTGAACCCTGGCACCCCTGGCTCCCCCTCCCCATGCTGTAAAACCCATACACAGAAAAATGTATGTATGTGAAACACTTGAGTAAAACAGGTGACCATTGCAGTACACGGACTGCTGGCGCAGGGGGCGAGGGTCGCGTCGAGGCAGGTCGAGGTGCGGCGAGATCAGCCGAAGCATGTCGAGGCGAGTCGAGTTGGTCGCGCGACGATCCGAGACTGTTCGAGGTTATTCGAGACAAGCCGAGATGAGTTGTGACGAGGGGACCCGAGGAGCTCGGGGGACCCGGGGAACTTGGGTGACCTTCCGGGATTCATCGTGCTCTTTTGGGACCCGAGACACCTCTGACCTCGCTCCCCCACACTCCAACCTCAAAATGCTAGAGTGGAAAAAAAATGTTAGCGCAGAGACCTTCTCTGTGTCTACGTTGAACCTAATCGGTAACTATGCGTTATACCTACTCTGTATCCAAGTTGAACCTACTTTGTATCTGTGTTAGAGAGAAAAATGTATATGTGTGAAGTGCTTGAGTTTAACGGTTGACCGTTACAGTCCGCGGATTGCTGGCGCAAGGGGCGAGGGTCGTGTCGAGGCAGGTCGAGGTGCTGCGAGATCAGCCAAAGCATGTCTAGGCGAGTCGAGTTGGTCGCGCGACGAGCCGAGACTGTCCGAGATGATTCGAGACAAGCCGAGATGAGCTGAGACGAGGGGACCTGGAGAGCTCGGGGACCCGGGGGACCCGAGCTCTCCGGGACTTGGGGGACGAGGGGACCCTGAGACACCTCTGCCAACCCACTCCAACCCCAAAATGTTTGAGTGAAGAAAAAAAATGTTAGCGCAGAGACCTACTCGGTATCTGCGTTGAACCTGCTCTGTGCTTACGTTGAACCTACTCTGTAACTAAGCGTTGAACCTACTGTGTCTACGTCGAACCTGCTTTGTGTCTGTTTTAGATCTACTCTGTCTCTGTGTTGAACTTATTTTGTGCCTGTATTGTAACTACTCGGAATATGCGTTGGACCTGCTCGTAATCTACGCTGCACCTACTTTGCCACTCTTCAATCGCCCTGCGGGGAGTCTATATTAACTACTACTACACTAGTCCTAAGTCTGTGTGCCGCTTTACGGAACAGTACCTTGATGTGATCTGACTGGTTTTCACCTAAAACCTTTCTCGCTGACGTCGAGTGAGGGACCTGCATCAGTCGTCTAAAGGTGTCATTATAAATCAGTTAATTTTCTCATGCTATATTGGAAGAAATTTCTCGTCACTGCATCACAATATACCTGGTATCAATATGATTCGAAGAGCTGGATTTTGGCTTCTCTTAGTGCAAACAAACATTTCCATATCACCAGGTTACCAACTGCATTTTGTCACCTCTTTTGCTTTGCAGCATCCTTGCCATCGTTGCAATCTACTGTGATGATGCGCCCGAGATGTTGAAATCCATCTAAATATCAAGTGCAACACCGTCTAGTTTCTAGTTTCAGTTATATGTCCCTTTTGAATCCAATCTGACTCTTCGCGGTAGACCGAAAGGTTTGCAATATTTCAAGAAAAACCTGTTCAAGAACCTTGGATATGGATGCGGTAGTAGCAATGGGGTGATATTTATAGCAGAAAGGTCCTTTGTTTTACATCTCATAAGAGGAAAAACAGTTACATGCTTTACCTCTCTTGGTAGCTCCTTGACAAGAATGTAGCCCGAAAGAAAGAGTGCATGCCTTGCAATCAGTCTGTGGGAAGCATTTTTATACACTTCACCAGGTAAGTCGTCATTTTCAACAGCTTTATCATTTTTGAAACTCGTAGTAATTCTTCCAACCTCTGCAACGGAGATCATTTCGTTAACAGCATCAACATTGTCGAGGGCGTTTTGCACCCAACATCTGGAAGTCCTCGGGGCGGTCAGCTTGCGTTGGCAATGAGGATAGCAAAGTCGCGATTTCTTTGAGAACTCGTGTTCTTGAGAGAGAACGTGCAACAGTTGCGAGAAGGTTAATGTGGAAATTTTTGAAAGGAAATGCGGTCACTTAATGCTAGAAAGGAAGCACTTCCACTCGCGGTGCCAGGCGTTGCTGGGGCGGCCGACAATTCAAGGTTCTGGAGGGAGCACTTCCAGGATATTGTGAATTCTGTTGACACGGAAGAGAATAGATTCTTACCTTTGATTCTTACCTTTGCAGCCCCGCAAGGGCTCAGCATGCCTGATCGTCAGCTGCACCGAGTCAGGAGAGGCCAGCACAGCCATGCGTGCCAGCACCTACATGGACATCGCAAAGCAACAAACAGAAAGACGCTGGGAGGGATGCGCACCATTGGCTTTCAGAAAGACACTCACAGCCACACATGTGAAAAACAACCAAGCAAAACTGCAACCCGGCAGAAAACCAGAAATAAAAAAACAAGCACCACAAAACCACCTTCAAGCCTGGAAACACAACAAGCTACTAGTACTCAAACGACCTATTCCCAAAAACTCAGCCAATCCCGTATTGAAAGCAGAAATGGAAGACTACTCTACAACAGCAGCAGGTAGCTCATTCCATATCCTAATGCACCGAACATTAAAAACCTCCTCGCCACCTCCACAGAGCAACGGGTTACCAGAAATTTGTGCGGATGTCCCCTTGTCCTACCATCCAGCGACCTCTGGAAAAGAATGGTTAAATCAAAGCCCTCTGTTTCACAACACAGAACTCTCCAATAGTTCATGAGGTCACTTCTCAGCAGGTTGCTGAGAAGTGACCGCATAAAGTACAGCATAATTAACTTCATGTGTTCGTTCATTCCAACCAAGAATGTTAGATTTGCTCTATTTTCTGGTACAAAAAAACGCTCCTTCTTGGGATTGAACTACACTGCTTCCGGCAGCCATACAGATCATTCAATCTTAAGTTATGAACACCCTCATTTACCCTGAGAAGTCTATTAGGAATATCAGTATGAAGGGCATCGAGCTCAAAATGGAATTTGTACTGGAGTCTCTTATTCTCATAATTCCAATCAATTGTCTTACCCTCGCGAGAGTCAGATTGTTTGGGATTCCGCATTCCCTCTAAACTTGAAGTTACCCTAAGACACTGATATGCTCAGGCAACATCGGGCAGCAAGTGACATGACATTGTTGCATCCAACAACAGCGAGGACAAAGCAATATGATCGATCAATGAGGTGAAAGTGAACCGTGGATCACATGTGTGTATGTGTCATGTGGCAGCAGCCTGGTGGCCTAAAATGCAGTATTATGCTCAACAAATAGTTCTTCAATCTCAACGAATCTATTTGTGTGTGGAGAGGCAATGAATCCCTAACATACACACTTGTTGCTCTTTTCTACTCTCCAATATACTCCCAACTGCACCCATGCATCAGAGATATCCCTACATATTTTCACCGGAGTCGACTGGGTAGTAAACATTTAGAAATAGCAGAGAGGTCTCATTAAATGGAACGCTCAGACCCACAATTCTCTTGCATTCGCATCCTAATTTTCCTATTTAGTCACAGAGATTGTTGTCAGATAAAAGTCAATCCATTACGTTGACTGTTCTATCGGATTTCCCTCGTCTCATCAACAGAGGAAATTCAGAATGAAGAAATATCTTCTCCTGGAGATGACGGAAAATTAAGCTGCCAAGGATGAAGCCACGTCTCTTGCTAAGTTACTAACTGCGTTGTTTTGCAAAGGTCTGCGACATAATCGTCACAATTTACCCCTAAGCCAAAAGAGAGAAAGATGTAATGCGAACTTTTGTTCTAATACCATCATTATCCTCCATTATATAGCAGCCGAGTCAAGCATTGAATTCTTTACGTGCTTGCCGGGTCAGAACATCACACATATATTCAATTGTGAGAGACCCTCTAGAGGCCTCAACTACTCGGAGAATCACCCAGCATCACCATGTGCCTGATTCTACACCAAACTTGAAACGAAAGTCCTCACGATCCAAACCAGAAAACATCTCTCGTACCTGAAATTCACGTTTGTACACATACGGTTTATTAACGGAGATCCCCTTAGATATCACAGGCTGGTCCCTAGTTTGTGCTGGGACCTTTAGCCGTAAATTTGTTTTGCTTGCAAAGTGTTCAATTAACGTTAACGTTAGAAGCGGTGAAGCCGGTCAAGAGGCATTTAAGAGTGAGCCCCTTGGCCCCAGGCGTGAACTAGAGGTCCAATGGGGGGAAGGAGGAAGCCCCACCCGGGAGGGACCAGCATCCCCTCCAGAGTGACGAAGACCAAGATTCCAACCGCCAAGAACGTCAGCCTCTCCAAGATGACCAGCGCCACCACAGCCGAAGACGACCGGAGAGACAACAGCATCGATGAGTTAACCAGGAATGTCCAGGAAATCAGGAATCTACAAAGCCAAGCGACCGGCCTTCCTGAGCAGGAAGCAGAAGTTTTGCCGCAGAACCTAGCTCAATTGACGACCGTCTAACGAGGCTCGAGGGTCGTGTCAAGGCCATTTTTCTCCATATCCACGAACTAGTAAAGAACCAACTAACTAAAGAACCCGCAAATTATGCAAGTACCTCTCCCCCTACGTTCGACGACAACTTCGACAACTCTTCACACCACAAAAACCCCAACCTACAGTAGCTCCGAGGGCTGCAAGGAGGAAGCAATACACGCCATTCAATGAACACAACTTGTTCAACAATAGTCATACCTTTCCCGAACCCCTGAAGATCACGTTCGACGCCAACGACAGACAGGATATTTGTCCTTACACTCTGCGAAAAGAGCTGGGCTCATTCACTGGCAGCCCAGTCCTGAGCGTCGCCATCAGCGGCGACGAAGGCTTTGCCATTAGAGTCGACACAAAACTTCGAAGTGACACGATTCTCTCCAAAACTAGACTGTGGAAGCCATGCAAAATAGTGCCACACACGACTTTTTCTACAAGTTCAGGTTCGATCTACGTTTAAGATTCCCCGAAGGAGTAAATCGAGGAGTACATCACTGGACTTGTTCAATGCGAAGACTGCGTCGGCGAAGAAAAAATCGCACCAAAGATCACACCAAGGAGAGATTACCACAGCCGTAATACTAAAATTTAACTTTCCTACTCCACATAAATATCTAGACATTCCCTTCTGCGCCACCAAAACCAAGGTTACACCATTTGAGAGACGTCCGATGCGATGTTATAAATGCCAGAAATACGGACACACGAGAGAAAACTGTAATTGTAAGCAAAGATGCTCATACTGCTCCCAAGATGACTATGACAAACGGAAAGATCCCAAGTCGTGCCAGTCCGAAGAACAGCACTGTTTTTACTGCAAAGTAGACGGACACCCCACCAAACATAGAGATTGCCCAGAGGAGGAGACTGAGAGAGCGATCCTCAAATACCAGATAGATCACGGGGGCGGGCGACGAGAGGCTGTAGTCTCGATGCGCTCTACCCAGAATGACCCTCCTACCCGGGAGAGGAGACCGGCATCCTTTCCCATCCACTTCCTCATAACGTTCAACGAAAGTGGTACAAGCAAAGTTGCCTTTTCAACTAATCCATTTGTAATGATGGAGTCACTCACCGAACAACTTGGAGGAAAACCTAAAGAAATTCCACGACTGGGAAAGAAATATCTGGCCTACGTCATGGAACGTGAACAAAGTAACGCTAAACAAAAGATTCCCCACATGAACAAACTAAAAGTTACAGTTAAAATCCATCCATCAACGATAGCAAATTAATTATATACACCTCCCATTACACAGCTGCAACCGACCTCAGTGCTTTCGCTGAAGGTCTAGCTGAGGATTACAGAGTTACCGAAGTCCGTCAAGCAACATAGATAAAATCACGTAACGCGAGTTCTGAGGCATGCCAAATTATTTTCCCAGGACACGACGCACCGGAATTCATAGTAATCCCGGGAAAACAAGGAAGAACCAAAACCTAACCAGATGCAACATGGCCCCCAATTAGCAAAAAATGCCTTGAGAACGGCCACGTCATCGCATACTGCCAGCCACATACACCCCAACGTTGTAAGCAGTGCGCTGGCAACATGACAGAAAAGACTGCACGGCCCAATACCCTAAATGCTACCACTGCTCATGCTACCATGAGGCAGGCGATCGCGACTGCCCAGTATACACGGACCAAAAAGGAATAACAATCACACAAAACGAACTCAGAGTTACACGGAAACAAGCCATCCAAATCTGGAAAGACGATAACCAAAATTGCCTCTATCATGCCAAAGCAGTCAAATCGTAAATTCAACCTAACTCCCCCGACGACATCCACACATCATAAAGACAACATCGTAACAAGACTCCAACACTCCTGCCTGGCTGCAGTGCTTCCTCACTCAGCATAGCGACCGCCCCTGCACCAGAGACGCACAGTCCTAGAAATTATTTATGCGGTGCCCAGGAGGACGACGAGATGGATGCTTCCCCGCAATTGACCACGCAGTAAGGCTCACTACTAGCAAACGAAAAGGCAAAGAGATAAAGAAGCCTCCGATACCAGGCGCCACTGAGCAAAAATATCAGTAACAACTCTCAAATAACGGCCCGCCAGGACAAAAATCCAGAACTACCTCCACCTGTCTCAAATGCGGCTCCATTCGTGGACATCCACTGCGAGGGACACGATCCCCCGTTAACAAACCCGACTCACGAATACGCCACCAGCGAGAACAATCACGGCCTCGCTGACAGCGCCTATTTCGAAGAGCTCATACGCGAGACCTCTGCACAACCAGTCATCTTACCTGGCCCAAATACCTCGCACTCCACACAACCACTCAGCAGATCAAAAGGACTACCACAGAAGAGCACACACCCTCGTCCCTCGTCTTCTCACATTAGCACTCGCAGCCGCGACCGCAGCAATCACAGCAGACCGCCTTCCACCAAAGGCGGACACTCCCGTGGACACTCCCGACCAGGAACCCCTGGACAAACACAAAAATGCGAGCTCCACAAAAGCTCCAGCAAATCACACGACCACTCTAGATCATCAAGGTCCGAGTGCGAACAGATTTCAAAATGAACAACACAATACTTCAGTGGAACTGCTAGGGACTCTGAAATAAGGAAGACGAATTACTATCCTCAATCGCCACCCATAAGCCTTTGGTGATAGGCCTCCAAGAGATCAAACTCTGAGAGACCGCCAGAATCCGGAGTGGTACTTATGATCCACCAAAGAGCACCTCACCTCCCCCTTCCCCGGAGGACAGAACTCCAAGCTATCGCTTTAAAGATGCGAGTCTCAAGACCAATAACAGTGGTATCCATCTCCTAATCACAAAGCCATGACCTCTCGGAAGCGCTAA
Source organism: Gammarus roeselii (assembly GCA_016164225.1). Taxonomy (NCBI): domain Eukaryota; kingdom Metazoa; phylum Arthropoda; class Malacostraca; order Amphipoda; family Gammaridae; genus Gammarus; species Gammarus roeselii. The sequence continues at coordinate 23,061 of SDVV010000424.1, read as the reverse complement.
TGACCGAATTGCTAAACCAACTGCCCTCGCCAACACTCCTCCTTGGAGGCTTCAACAGCTACCATGAAACATGGGATGCATGAGAACAGACCCCTTCTCAACGACCGACATCCCACCCGAATCACCCCCGAAAGTGAAACTGCCATCGATTTATCCCTATGCTCCCCCACTCTGGCACCCCAACTCGCTTGGGAGTTTTGCCTTCAACTCGCGACAGCGACCATAACCCAGTCATCATATCGCTTCTTACCAACCAATCAAGAAACCCTGCCCCACAAGTACTTCGATTCATCTACCTGAAAGCCAGCTGGGTGGAATACACGGCACACATCGCGTGGAGCGGTATGAATGGCATCCCCGAAAACATTTCGGAACTAGCTCAGACTTTTAGCCCGATTTCGCAAGCAACAAACTACACGGCTGCTTTTCAACTGGAAAAGGACTTGCGAGAACTTGAACATCTTGACTTTACTTCTAGAAACGAAGAGGCCTACAACAAACCTTTCTCACTCCACGAACTACAGTGCGCCATAGACCATACACGTGAAACTTCACCCGTGCCAGACTGGGTACACATCAACATGATCAAGAATCACCCAGATGACGCCCGTGAGCACTTTATTAAAAGTGTTCAACACGATGTATTCAAACTAATTTTTTCCCGATCAATGGCGGGAATCAGTAATTATCCCAATACAAAAACCCGGGAAATTCCAAGGAGACCCACATAACTATCACCCTATCGCTCATACCAGCGTCCTCTGCATGACCATAGAAAGAATGATAAATTCGCGCCTTGTCGACTACCTTGATAAACATGTAGGCCTGAACAGCATCCAGTGTAGCGGCCGCAAGCGCCACTGAACGACGGACCACCTTGTCAGACTGGAATCTGACATTAGACAGGCATTTGTCAGAGGAAAATAAGAGGTTTCCATATTTTTCAACGTGGAAAAAACATACGATACTACCTACCACTTACCACGTTACATCCACCAATTCTTGCAAAACCGCACCTTCAGGGTTAAGGTTGGCGACACCCTGTTCCAATCCTATCTGCAAGAAATGGGCGTCCATCAAGGAAGCGTCCTCAGTGTCTCTCTTTTTATACTCGAAATCGACCAGATAGAGGACATTCTCCCGCACGAATCAAGATCGCTTCCATCACTATACGTGGACGACCTACAAATAAGCTACGGACAACCTAGCCTCGTAACAATTCCAACAGGAACTCCAGAAATGTCTAAACCTAGTCGGGAACTGGGCCTCATCAAACGGATTCCGATTCTCGCCCTCCAATACGGAAAGCATGCACTTTCCTCTTATGCTCGGCTTACACCTAAAACCAGCCCTAACGCTGAACAACACTCCGCTACTATACGAGAAATCAATAAAATTCCTTGGTCTTGTGTTGGAGTGTAAACTCACATGGCGACCTCATATTACAGCCCTGGAGACTCGCTGCGAAAAGGCAGCCGGAATTATCCTCTCTGTAACATCCTTGAAATTCGAAGCCGATATGGACACCGGCATGACGTTATTCAGAATAATAATACGCTCGCTCATTGACTATGGAGCAATTGTTTACGGTTCAGCAGCCAAAACCACCCTTGCACCTCTCTCCATCATAGTAAATAACGCACTGCGTATCACAACCAGTGCGTTCCGTTCCACACCCATAGAATCCCTGAACGTGCTTGCTGACGAGCTTCCTCTTCCGCTCCGGAGAGACAAACTCTCACTACAGTACTATTTCAAGACAAGGAGCTACATAAATAGACCAGCACTCGGTGACGTCACAAACATTCATGATAAACGCCTCTTTGCGGCTAAGAAGAACATATGCCCACCCTTTTCGCTACGTGTGGACAACTTACTGACCTCGCTGAACATCAGTCGCAAAGCAATCAAGCCTTCATTCTCCTATCGAATTCTTCAAATCAACACACCAAAGTGGATGATCAGCCCACCACTGGTCAACCTAGATTTGCGAACGTACCCCTAATCACTAGTTTTGTAGTGGGGATGGGTAGGATACCTGCTGCTACAGTTACCCTTAACCTATTCCACCTCAAAACTTGCAACAAACCTAGAAGCCCATTGCGACAATCATCCACACAGCCCTCGCCTCAGGATTTACTTAGGCATAACTTTCCCCATGTTATTTTCACGAGATGATTTAATTGTACATTTTTGTATCGCTCTGTATTTAGCTCCATTAAAAAAAAATAAACGCTACGTGAATAAGTTGAATGCTGTAATCAGAGTACCGCAGAAAGTCGCGGAGTTATTGCGGCACATTATTCCGCCGCTAGCTCAGATTCTGGAAATATTCAAACCTTCATTAACACTAATTAGACTGCGGAACAAAATCATCTAGATTTTTCTAAAAGCCTCCCTGAAACACAATGAATCAACAAATTTTTTGGTGTATCCATGTTGCCCTCCGACCCTTTGGCTTCCGATGTGGACCTACTTTCCTACGAGATACTTCGCCATATGCATTCTAATATTGGCTTATTTTTATACGTCGAATTACATAAAAGCTAACGGGGATACCCATTTCCATAGTCATCAGTGGATAGGCAGTGGTTCTGCCATACCCCATACCTGACGACTCATTCAAGAACGATCTAGTTACTGACCATTAGTCCTCACCTCGTGTGAGGGAGATCTTGGAAAAGATTGTGAATGACTCCTCCCCACAGGAGCTATTCACCATCTCTCTCCTCTTCACACAACAGTTTGGTTTTAGAAAGTTGGTGCCAACGCGAGATGCATTGCTGCTTATTGTGACTGATATTAATGGTACCTTGGCAACAGTCAATACACTGTACTGTTACCGTTTTATTCAACCTCACTCTCGGCCACCCTCCCACAAGAGGTCTCCGTGTTCTCTGCGGAGCTTCGCGCACTCGAACTAGCCGTCTCTATCGCAAAAACACATCGCTTCCCCAAATACGTCGTATTCTCAGACAGTCTGAGTGTCCTCGCCCAGCTTAAAACACTGCACTATGAACATCCAGTTCTACGTAGAATGCAGCACGATCTCTTTGTGATGACCGAGACGGGTCAGGCAGTGGAATTCTGCTGGATCCTCGGACACGCGGGAATAAGAGGAAACGAACTTGCGGACTCGCTTGCTAAACTGTCATCTACTCACTATGAACATTTTTTTGCAATACACTACCGGGACTGGTTCCCTATCATCAACTCCCATATAACATCCCGATGGGATGAAATGTGGCAACAGAGTGGACAAAAAATGCTTTCAGTCAAACCCTCAGTCGGGGAATGGGAAACAAAGTTCACCAACAGAAAAGCAAGTGTTCATCAACCGCTTGTGCACGGGACACACGTGGATTACTCATAACTACCTGATGGATGCCGACATAGGACCAAACGTGCAACCTTGCCCCTGTTGCCACCAAGTGGCTATCAGCGTGAAACACTTACTGACGGATTGCAACGCACTCGTGGCAGCCCGACGAGCGTTCCTAGATCCCCCGTGCAACCTACAAAGCCTACTCACGGACCCAACCTACCGTAAAAAGCTAATCGCTTTCGGAAAACACACCGGACTATACGAAGCTGTCTAATCCTCAAATACCTGTGCAAATGAGATGGTCCCTCCACCCATTACGCACAGAAATAACAACACATTTTACGAAGATACGGATTAACTCTTTACTCTCTCGGACGCCCTAGTAAGCGAATATGCCCCAATTGAAATATGTACCAACTTCATCTGGACAAAACTAATATTTTCGCACGCAAAGCCGTGCGGACTTACCTGAATCAAAGACGGTCGCGCCCTACGGGGGAGCCTATTATGACTCACGTTGAGGCTCTGGTGGAAATGAGTCCCAAATCAAAATGAAGTCAGAATTATCAATCTCTTTTCAAACGCACCTTCCCAAGATGACGGGGCCGTAAGGTAGCGTTCTCTCGTGCACTTCCCTTGCGATAGCTGTGAAAGAGTCCACGGTAGGAATTCCTCTCTGCTTTGAATAGCTCCTTATAATACGATGATTCATGATCTACGTATGGGCGCCAGCTCTTACTGAACTCCAGCATCAACTGCAGAGTGCTGTAAACCAAATGCTTATCTGAACAGAATCTCGAGGCTTTACAATTTCTCACAGCAAAGCTTATGCACTTCGCATCTATTGGTCTCGCACATATGCAGAATCGGACCTAAAACTTTGTGGACAAATGATCCTATTTCTATCAACAGTCAGTCTGATTTCTAGGACTAATAATCGAACAGAAACTAACTTGATAATACCAGGAAATACCACACACACAACTTGGAATATACTGTACACATGGGTTAATCATTATTGGAACGTGTCGCCCTTCACTAGACCTACACCGCACTCTCATCGGGTCCAAACTTGACTATCGGAGGGTATCTTTTATGACTCACCTAAACACCAATATTCAAAACATCAGAAGCCGTCCATAACGGTGCACTTCGCACCTGTTCCGGAGCTTTTATCTTATTCCCCTTATTATTAGCTTTCTCTGCAGAGCTGTACACACTCGAATGAGCCATCTCGATTACTAAAACAGATCACCTTCCCAAATTCTCAGCTAGTCAGAGTAACCTCACTCGGCTCAAACCCCTGTATTATGATCACCACGCTATAAGAAAAAGGCAACACGACCTCTTTACAATGTCCGAGACGGGCCAAGCGGTCGACTTCTGCTGGATCCCGGGTCACGTGAGAATAGGGGGAAATAAGCTTGCAGATTTCCTCGCTAAACTGACGTCTACCTATCAAGAAAATGTTATGACCAAACACTACCGAGATTGGTTCACAATCATCAACGCCCATATCTCATCCCGATGGGACGACTTGTGACCACAAAGTAGACAAAAATGCTTTCAGTCAAACTCTCTGTTGGAGAGAGCGAAACAAAGTTCTCCAACAGAAGGGACCGGAAACACAGAGATAACTTACAACCACCTAATGGACGTAGACATGGGACTTGACGCGCCACCATGCCCCTGTTGTCACCAGGTGGCAATTGCGACGTGGAATACTCACTGATGGATTGCAACGCGCTCGCAATGGCCCGACGAGTCTTCTTGAATCCCTGTTCAACCTGCAAAGCTCACTCACTGACCTTGGAGTGGATGGATGATTATTCATTTTATAGATCATTAACACTTTATTTTAGTAATTTATCATTTCTTATTTCATAGGCTCTTTTATTTTTCTCTGCCCTTTTTTCGTAGTGATGAATTTTGCATTTGTTATTATTAAATATATTGAGGTTGGTTGAGACAAGGTGACCCAGGGAAGGGGGTTACTCGTGGGACCCGGAGTACTCAGAGGACTCTGGGTTTCGGGAACCCAGGGGACTTGGAGGAGCAGGAGGATTTGGGGGGACCCACTTGGACCCTTCTGGGGCCTTTTGGGACACCCTTGAGGCACTTCGGGACTCTCATGAGAAACTGCAGGACCCACTTGAGGCCCCTCTGAATCCTGAAACCTTTGCTCCCTCCTCCCAAATCTACGTTAAACCTACTCGGTATCATGTTAAACCTAATCTGAATCTACGTTAAACCTACTCTGAATCTACGTTAAACCTACTCAGAATCTACGTTGAACCTACTCCGAATTTACCTTGAACCCACTGAATCTACGTTTAATCGACTCTGAATCTACGTTAAATCGACTCTGAATCTACGTTAAACCTACTCTGAATCTACGTTAAACCTACTCTGAATCTACGTTAAACCTACTCTGAATCTACGTTAAACCTATTCTGAATCTACGTTAAATCTACTCTGAATCTACGTTAAACCTATTCGGTATCTACGTTGAACCTACTTTGAATCTACGTTGAACCTACTTTGAAGCTACGTTGAACCTACTTTGAAGCTACGTTGAACCTACTTTGAAGCTACGTTGAACCTACTTTGAAGCTACGTTGAACCTACTCTGAATCTAAATTGAACCTACTCGTAATCTACGCTGCACCTACTCTGCCACTCTTCAATTACCCTACTGGGGAGTCTGCATTAACTTTGCGTTGGGGAATAAAACTACTACTACTACTCCTATCTGTATAAGCTCATTGGGAAAAGATACCGGCCTATACGAAACAGTGTAAAAACCAAATAGCAGCGCATGCGTTGTGCTCTCTCCACCCCATAATGCACTGTGACATAATAATAGGAGCACAAGAAAGTTAATTTGTTTGCATAGATGTTTGCAAGCCTTTTCAGCTAAAGTAATGTTCCTGTACGAACCAGCGCGTACGTCCCACAATTGAAGTGTTGAAACAAATTTCATTATGATGAAGTTATTGTTTTCGCTCTGAAAGGAGTTCGACTCTACCAGACTCGATGTTCTACGCGCCCTACGAGGGAGCTTGCCATGACTCTCATCATTGGTCCGGTGGGATTGATCAGCTGATCAATCAAACCCTTTTATTAGCGTTCTATGTGAAACTGGCGAGCCCAGTCTCTCGCAGGGACGGGAGCAAACCTCCTTTCCACTTTACTCTCGTATTTTTGCCTGCCCTACGTTCCTTTTCTGTACCTCAATTCGTCGGTTCCCTCTCAATCAAATCCATCATCTAGCTTTTCACAGCGTATTGAGCACTAAAATACTGATGTTGGATTACCGTGTATCACGGTGGACCAGCTTTTGCGAGATGCAGTCCCCATCTTTCAGGTGAAAGGAGATATACTTTGCCAACACTTTATTAGAGGCTGGTGGGCAGTTGTTTCGCAACGAATTCTTCGAGCCATTTCTACAGCACATGCGGAAAATCACTAGGCTGATTGCTTAGACATACTCATAGAGTGATCGAAGGACGACGATGCTGTGTTCTGAGTAGCAGTACTCCTCGAACGCGTCGTCTCTGAGACTCTCCATTATCGACAGTTTGCATCTGAACTCACGGCCTATGTCGACACACTCTCAGCGGCAATATATTTTTTGTATTTATTTGCTAAGCGCGCTTTACGCCCACAAGACGTTCAATTATTGAGTCACCATCGCTTCGCTAATCCTGCGCTGGCTTGTTCGTTTATCTACCAGGATCAAGAATGCCAGTTGGTTCTGGGTTCCTGGCCACTGTGGGGGGTGGGTAATGAGTGGGCGGACGATGCGGCGCGGTGACATGAAGTGGCGCCTGACCTAGCTGAACAGCGATCACTTACGTACAAGGACTACAACCCAGCAACATAAAAAAACTGCGCGAAACAGATAGATCACTGAATGGTGGACTGACGCACAGCTATTCAATGGAGGCGTCACCTCCTCCCTTTTGTATGGACTGTCTTTCCCCTCTCACAATTGCCCGTGTCAGAGCAGATTCTCTGACCTGGACAGCGTGCCGACGCACTCGCTTTAGATCAGTGTCAAGGCTTTCCAGAGTACTGGAGTCCGCTATGAACGAGCTTAGGAGGATCACTGTTCCTACCTTAATTGAATGAAATCCTACCTTATCCTTCTATTATTATAGTGACTTGAGTGCCTAGATCCGAAACAAACTAAGAGGCAGACGACAACTTGTCGATAACTTATTGCACCACTGAGGCTGATTGACTTCCCTTGGGTGCTGGAAGGAAACTGACTCTAACGCGCTGGGAATCTCAGTTACGCCATCTAATCCAGGACCTGCTTTGAGATTTTTTTGCTGTAGTCCTGATAAATGTTCTCTGAGAAATAGTACGCCGAGGCTACAATAAAACTTCTCAGATTATTCCATTGGTTGCCTCAATAAGTTCTCTCGAAAGTTTTCCCTTTGCCCCACCCTTAATAAGTTATTCGAAAGAGTTACTTCTTTTTCCCGTAGGTGCTGCTAGGGCTCCTCAGCATGGGGTCGCTAACGGTCTTCTTCAACGACATGCTCGTGTCCGGCTTCAGCACCGGGGCTGCGGTGCACGTCATCACATCTCAGATCAAGGATCTGCTCGGAATTAAGATTCAGTCGGTTAACGGACCACTGAAGATTGTATATGTGAGTACAGGCGTCACTTAATGTTTGCTCTGTAATTTCTAAAAATCTCTACAGAGAGCTCGTGCTCTATTCTGCAATTTGCAACTTTTGTTTCGAAGGTCATGAACACATCGTTCTTATCGAATTATTATCAGCCTGTTCACGAGATTGTAATCAAGTCCTTTTTTGTTTGTTGGCACCTCGTATACACTCAAGTTCTATGATTGAGTGACCTTCAGTTAATGATCTGTAAGATGGTATTTGAACCAGTTGAACGTAAACCAGGTTTTAAATGTTAACTTATTGTGCATTTTCCCCTCCCTCCCCTGTCTCACTAAAGCTGCAGGTTCACAAGTCGCACGGGGTGAACACCCTAATTTCCTTTCAGACCCTTCTGTTCTTTACCGTTCCCTATCTCTCCTTCTCTACCCTTTCCTTGCTATACTTTCACAACGTTTGTTTCGCTTAAACTCCTACATATCTCTCCTCTTATCTTAACAACTTTCCGTCACATGTAGATATGATTGTTCATTTTAAATTTGATCTTATTTTTACTTTTAACATTGTTTTTTATATCTTTTACTTTACTCGTTATTTATTTTACCTCTTTAATTTACTTTTTGTTTTATCTTTTACCCTACTCTTTGTATATTTATGCTCTTATTTTGCTCTGTTTATTTTATATTATCCTCCATCCTCTGTTTTATTTTCTGTCATTATATTTTTTTAACATTATTTTTTTATTTCAGTATAATTTCTTTGATCAACTCTCAATAACTGTCCAGGTGGCTAATAATAGTGAAAAAAAAGTATATGGGATGATTCCCAAGGTCTTTACGCATCGGCCGGTTCCGGTCCCCCAGGCTACAACTGGTTGTGGTGTGTGGGCCGTATTGTATATATTTTAACCTGTCACTCCCCGCTGTTGCTGGTCCCGCTGTGATCCCCATGTCCCCGCTTGTAGCATTGCCGAAAAGTCGGATGGTGGTGGCTGAGGGGATGTGTGCGGAGCCAGTCACCTCCTACCCAACACTCCACTTTGGCTTCATACCTTTCGATTGGGAACTTCTCCGTGGGCAACGAGAGGTAGGATAATCCTATCATGAACTTGATTAGGAGCCCAAGACTGAGAGACTAGCCTAGATAGCCTCTCAGGACATTAAGAATTACTGATGATGGCTGAATCTTGAGTGGATCGGCAACTGACACCGTCTTGGGGTATGTGACAGAAGTTTCTTACCGAATTACCTCAGTCTCCTTAGTGTGCAGGGCTTGTCGGGAGGCGGAATCTTTTCGAATTGTAACTATGGAAAGGCCTGAATCATCAAAAAGGCCCTGCACTGACACCAAAACCCGGTGTCACACAGAAGCAAGACTCTCTTCTCCCTAGGCTGCTCGAGGGAGAGATGCAGGCACAGCAGCCCCCCCACCAGTATTTGGGGGGCTGGATAGATATCAGAACGCAAAACAAATCTGAAAGCGCGGTGACCGCCACTCTCAGACGAAAGCCAGAGAGAAATTGTTGGAACCGCCCACTACTTCGTTAACGATTCGCTGTAACCCAAAAATACTCGAAGACCTCTTTCAGAATAAACACTTCGATAAATTCTTCACCGCCAAGGAAATTTCGGGAGAGGACCTGGCCTAAACGAACACAGTCAGTTCAAGCAAATCGACAATTTCATGCTGCACTGGGGAGTCCTCAAAGCGAATCACGGAGCTAAAGACTGGCTCCCTATAAGTGGAGTTTAGAGACAAAGACAGCAAGAACATCCAAAATTTCAAAATGCTTGATAATATCCCTGCAACAGTTGATGAGCACTCCACAATTAATACGATTCGTGGAACCAACTACTATAAAAAACAGACCAAACCACTCTGATGAGTTTTTCTTACTGATCTTGGAATACATTGGCGTCTACATCCTTACCTTCGAACACTGTTCTCTGCCGCCCGATGGCCACACAGGCTCCACACAGTGCTCGGTCCAAGAAAATATTCCTAATCCCAAACGCTGCTACAACTGCTGATCGTGTGGTCATGGAATTGATGCCTGTCGATTGAGGAACGGAACAGGTATTTGCTTCAACTGCGGTGAGGACGCACATGGCCACAATTGGGACCGACCTGCAAAAGGAACAAACTGTTTAGAGGACCATCCTGCGTCATCACGAGACTGCTTTTATTACAGACTCCAAAATAAGATACTCTCTCTTCCAACCAGAGATCCCCTTCCCTACCCCGATGCCAAGAGGCAAGTAACCGCAAAGTTTCACCGCCCGCTCGCCAGCTTTGTAGCAGTGAAAGCGAGGATACCCATAACCCTAACATACGACACTATGCCCTTTCCCTCTTCGAGATCGAGCAAACCCGCGACCACAGTCATCCGCACTACCCGGTAACTTAAAAGCCCTATCGGAGAGACCTACCCTCACTCCCACCTTGCCCCGTCCTCTACTTGCTGATCGACGCGCAATGGGAGGCCCAGATCTAAATCAGGACGACGACCTGCCATTCCCAGAGACAACACCATACGAAGGAACATTGCCACCTCAGAGCGCCTCTCACCAACCACACAAGAGGAAAGCCCGTGATCGGTCACCAGTGACCACACCTACTTTATTTCGTGCCCAACCAAGATTTTGCACGTTATCAGCGCAGGCTAGCCAGGCTGCTCCTTAACTCGAAAGTCCATCTGGTGCTCTCATTAGGGTACCAAATACCCCTCCGTCCTACCTCGCTTGTCCACTTGTCCGGTGCCAGAAGGACATTGACTCCAGCGCACTAGAAAGCCTTAGCACTCTAATCTACCTCGCTTGTCCACTAGAGGTTGTAATCCAGAATGAAATACGCTGAACACGTTATCGAGTGATAGCCTTCAATAGCACCATCATCGCAAACAGGAGACTCACTGACCGCTGACCAGCGCTAAGAGCACTGGCTCTGACCTTTAAGATGTCGATTCACTCTGAAATGACCTTTCATTGACTCATAACCGCAGAAGAAGTTCCAGCAATACTCGTCACCCACGGTCAACAGGCCGTGGGTGCCATGGTGTACAAGAAAGGAATTTAATAGGACTACATCAACTGAAGCCCATACCTGAACTTTTTATAACTTCAATTCCCCCTGTCTGATACATTCGTCCTTCAGTGGAACATTAGATGACATAGTTTTAACTACGCTGAACTACTAAAACTAACCCAAACTTATGATTCAATAGTAGTTCATCTCCAGGAAAAACTCTCTTGGGGCTATAACCATCTTTTCCCATTGGGTCCGCTCGACCGGGTACAGGCCTGGCTCCAATAATGATTTAAATATGTACTCCAATCCTTATATAAACAACTCTACAAGTCCAGGCCCACAGAGTGGGTCTAAAACGCCTCGTTACTATTTGAAACCTATATATTTATCTCTTGCGCATACTGGTCGTTAACCTCGTTTGTCAAATTCCTGGCCCTATCTTCTTGTAGTTGATCTTAACTCTTAACACAGTTTTTGGGGGAGACACAGCTGATGGACCAGGGGGGACAAGTCGAGACATGCATTCTCTCTGACTTCTAATATTGCGCTCCTTAATACTGAAAAAATGAAGCATTTTCATGCTCAGACAGCCCCGCTATCGGCCATAGACTTATCCTTCTGCTGCCGCAATCCTCTTTCCAGACCTTGCCTGCAAGTGCTGGAGGAGCTCTACGGAAGTGACCACTTCCCAATTACCATTATTACTGGCCATCCTGAAGATTCTTCTACCGCTATCGATATATAATGCGTGAACCAACTAAAAATTGGTCACCGTTGGCCCAGCAGCCCCTCTCCCATCTCAGGATATATCTTCCGACGAAATGGTGGAATACTTGAATAATGTCTTTCTTCACGCTGCACACCGTAGCATCCCTACATTAGGATTAGGACTCATTGGTAGAGTGATCTTTTTTCGAGGTAGAAAAGCAGCAGCGGAACGTGCATTCAATCGATACCGATGCACCAAAGCAGAAGCAGATAAAATTAGGTTTTGGCTAGAAATAGGCCTAACATAATTACCTACTTCCAATCTCGAAGAGAATCATGGGAGTACTTCGCATCATTCCTTAATGTGGACACACCTATGTCTTGAGCGGGGTCCCGCATACAGAAAAGACTGGAAAATGAAGTTGTCATCCACCTGGGTGGAGGGGAACGACGCACACCGACTCTCATGAATTGTCTGAACTCTTTGCAACACATTAGTGCTCCGTTAGCTCAGATTCTGGGTATAGCCCTACTCTTTGTAACACGATACGAATTGCGAAGCAAAATCTTCTGGAATTCTCCACAAATTATCTTGTACTCTACAATGAACCAATCGCTGTACGCGAAATCCTTAGCGCAATTCGCGCCTCCAACCCCTTTGCTCCCGGTGAGGATCTCCTTCCGTTAATGGGTCTCTCTATACGGTGACGACTTTGTTAACTCCAGAGTGTTGTAGCCCAAGTGGCTGCTAGGATGGAATCTCGAGGCCTTACAATTTCTCAAAGCAAAGCATGTGCGCTTCGATTCCAGTGATGCCGCAACACACAGAACCAAATCTCAGACTCTATGGAAGAATGATCCCTTTCCTACCTAACGTCCGCTTTCTAGGACTTATATTTGAATCGAAACTAACCTGGAAATGCCATGTGCAGCAGCTTAAAATTGACTGCTTGTAATCGATCTATCATTCTTCGACTTGCACCACAATCCACCCTGGGTGCAGACGACTCTACCGCGCTTTCATCTGGACCAAACAGGACTATGGTAGCGTTGGCTCCGCGAAACTTTTATATTCTCAAAACTTGGAACCAGTCCATAATACCGCCCCTAGCACACGCACTCAAGCTTTTCGCTCCTCCACTATTGCCAGCTTCATATGTGAAACTGAGGAGCCTAGTCTTGCCCTTCGACGGAAACAAATTGACCCTCATTTCAACTGCGATATTCTAGCCTGCCCTATTCACCCAACATGTAGAATCGGTCACCTTATTTTTAATTTCGCGTTTTGTTTACGACATCCCTGCACCGATATTATATGTTTCATGGTATGGATTTACACATTTGCATTCCCTCCAGACGTTTGGCTATAAACATAGAACCGTAAAAACATATCTAACTACATACAATTTGATTTAAATGAAGTTTAAATGAAACGCGAAATTAAAAATAGGGCCTCTCTTTATAAACCGATAGTACCACAATCCGGCAGCTTCATCCCAGTCTTGCTTTTTCATCTATCTTGTCACGGCACACTGAGCGCCTCACTGTTGAGCTTGGGCTGCTACATATCATGGTGGACTCCCTCTCGTACGTTGCAGTCCCCTTCTGACGCATACCAGAAAATATGCTTTGCCTTCAATATTTTACTGGCCATAAAGCAGGTGTTGCACCCCGAAGCTTTCGAGCTATTTTTATAGCTCATGCAAAGACTCGCCATGTTGACGGTTTGCATATCTTCACTGATGGATCAAAAGACGACGATGCTGAGGGCTGTGCAGCAGTACTCCCGGGCGAGTCGTTGCTAGTAGACTCTCTTCGTCAAGGTACTCACACCCAATGCCGACGCCCTCACGGAGGCAGGTACTCTTCCAGATAGCAATATCTCAATCTTTATTTATTCGCTTAGCGTGCTTGAAACCCTCGATACATTCAACAATTGCCTCCCTTTTGTTTCAGCAATCGTACGCTGTTTTGTACGCTCATCTTCCAATAAGAAGAATGTTTGTTTGTGCTGGGTTTCGGGCCACTGTGTGGTTTTAGGGTTATGAGCAGGCGGGCGAAGCGGGTCGAAGAGTTGCAGCTGCTCCTCACCAAGCAGAACAGCGTCCACTTCCATATAAATACTTGTGTATTGTACAGACAGGGACAGACAGCCGTTTCCCCTAAGTAAGAGGGTGGCCAAGTCAGACTGAGACAGAGGGGGAAGGCGCCCAATCTCAACGCCACAAGACCCTTGCGGGGAGATTGGGCGCTGGGGAATACTTTTACCCAGCAATTAAGACCTGTGAAAAATAAATGGAGCATGGAATGGTCTGAAGTTCCTATGATGAATCATTTCGCACTTTCAAAGACGCACCAGCACCCTGCGGTACCTTCGAGCAGCCGATCTCGGCGGGCTGAAATAATTCTATGCCGATCGAAAATTTTACGTAGTGGACTAACGCACATACACCTAATGGAGGCATCGCCACCCCTATACTGCATGGACTGTTTAGACTCCCTTACAATAACCTAAGTTTTATCAGAGTTCCCAATCTGGACGGAAGGTCGACACCCACTTCCCCAGCAGCCTGTTCCCGGACCTTCCTAACACACTCAGCCTAATGCTCACTGCGTTCCCTTGGAGGCAATTCAGTGCGAAGCCACTTCTCAATTATCTATGAAAAACTTACCTCTTAGCTCAAATCTGATCTGTTATTTATCTCACCTACCAATAAACTCACTCATTTCAAAGGACCCATGTTTCTTAACTTATTTTGAACATAACTCTCTTGACCTCTCCCTAGAAATTGTAGTGATGTGAGCATACTGTGAGCCGAAGCAATCCCGGAGACGGACTATGACTTGTCGACGACTCGATTCAGCACCGGCTGTTGGTTTGACGTTCGGTACCAAAAGGATATTGACTCCGGTGCGCTAGAAGGCCTTGTCGCTCTAATTTAATTGCACATCTGCAATATAAATTGCCACAAAAATTTCCTTTGAAATTAAGGCTTCTTGAAGAAAATAATTCGTATCTGTTTTTATTTCACTGATGCATAAATAAACGATCAAAGCTATATGCATGAGGTGGATGATACTTTACAAGAAAACCACCTGATTACTAAGCGAAACATATTAACTATTAGAATGTTTTGTGGGCAGCTCATAGTTTGTTCATATTTCGAGAAAAGCACACGCGCGTAAGGTATCGGCTCATGTGTGTTCGGATAATTGGCTAGTTAACAACAAATTGAACAAATGTCGCGTAGTTGTCATTAAATTTTGCTTTGTCATCATTGTCATACACGTTGATTTACAAACATCTTCTTTAATATTGCTCGTTTCTAACCCATGACGCTTCTGTTGTCAACAGACCTACATCGACATCTACGGCAAGCTGCCTAAAGCCAACGTGGCTGCTGTGGTCATTTCTGTAATCTGCATCATAGTTCTGTCTCTCAACAACGGACTGCTCAAGGTATGTTCCAATGTCCTTCAAAAGCAGCAACATATTCAAATTATTACCAGAAAAAAATTAAAAAGGTAAATTAAAGTCTTCGATGTTTCACCGTGTTGAACTCTATTCATCATAGGAAACCCCGATACTGAATTTTTTATACAAGTCCGTTGGATTTCCTGCGAGTGATTTTCTATCAATCCATGAGCTTTCATTGGTCCTGCATGAACGCTGGTTACGCGCGCTGATTTTGTTGTGTACGATCCACAAACCAACCTGCACTGTCAGGCCAACGCGAAGGAAATTTGAAATTAAGAAAGAAGGCATGTTGAAGGACTTTAGTTTTGTTTGATAATGAATATCTCCGGTATATTCAATGAATAATTTCTGTCATTCTCGTTAGCCGCATACCAAATTTGTGTATGCAATTATACATGATTTTCTGTTATCGAGGAATTCCATCGTTGACGTCTACCAACCTATCCAACAAGACTGTTGTCTCTGCCCTCAGCCTCGCCTGGCCAAGATTACTATGATCCCGTTTCCTATCGAGCTCATCGTGGTCATTATCTGTACCACGGCCAGCTACCTCGCCAGCTTCCCTTCCATCTATGACGTCAAGACTGTTGGCGAGATCCCCCCAGGGTGAGTGCGTGGCTAGAGCCAAGAGGTACGTTTCACGAATTTGAAATCTAGCTTTTCAAGAAAAGAACATGAAAACAGATGCAATACTCTGTCCGGTCTCAGGACAGCGAACCAGGGACTTCGATCAAAATAATATTAATTTGTTAGGGTAACTGATGATGTACTGCTTACACTGACCTTAGAAAGACTGTAGAAAGTGTCCATCGTGGGGTAGCATATCACATTTACCAGCGAAAGGCTTGGCGTGCGAGTCACAAATTGGGAAACTAATTACGCCGCTGAAATGACAGTTTGTGAAAGCTCGGGATATAAACATTTCAATTGGTCATTAAACGGGCCTGATGATTAAACTGGTTCCTACGTGAACGACATATTTGGAGATGAGAGGATTTGAAACAGGCCAAAAAAAACGTGCCGCCGCGGCCGAGTGGTTAGCTTATTCGACTGCAGTGTTAGCCTCTGGTGCTGCACGTCGCGAGTTCGAGCCTCGGCATGGACACGGCGGTCTGGTCGCGGGGAGATTGGGCACCTCACCCCTTCTGTCAGCCTAACTTAGCCACCCTCCTAATTAGGGGGAAACATCTGTGTCTGTGTGTCAAAAACACATTGGTGAGGAAATTACAGTGATTGATTACAAATAGTTGACATGATAAATTCCATAAAGTAAGTAAATTCCTCTGCATGATCTTTCGGAAGTACAACTCCAAACAGGATTATTTTTAGTTCACGTTGAAAGGAGCAGTAGCGAAATTGAAAAATTGTATTGTTAGTCTGGAACCGGAAAAAAACAACTCTTCTTATCATACGTTAAATTCAATTGCATTACATAATTGTATTACAGAATTATACCTGGAGCTTCTAGTTGAATAATGGTAACTAAATTTCCGACAAGTTCAAAAATCGAACAGACAATGATAATTGACAACTTTTCTTAATCTTCAATCCGAAACTAATTTTCTATCGCGACTGGACCTATACTGCTACTCGTTCGCCTATCTAGCGATCGATTTCCAAGTTTTTGCAGCTCTGCGTTTGTTGCTAATTCAGATTGCTACCAATTTTATACGTAGGGTTATTTCTTATAAAATGATAGTTATAAATTTAGGTTACTTAATTCAATGTTATTTAATCGAACACTGTTGCGAAGAAGAAAATGATATGACATGCTGTAAAAATACTCCATTGGTAGATGTGAGTCAAAGTGTGGGCTCGTCTGATAGCATGTGGTAGTGTTCGAATAACACACGTTTGACTAAGAATGATTGGTCTTATGTCCGTTGCATAGGTAGAAACATACACGGTGTACAGCAAGTCATGAAAGGATGAATAAGGTTGTGGTACAAAAGACATTTCACAGCAGTCGTTTGTCAATTTAGACTTTTGTAGATGCTACATGATTTGATTTATTGTCTGACTACAAAATAACGTGATTTTTCCACTCGAGCCTCTCCTCTACTATTACACCGATAAACGCTTTTCGAGGTATTCTCTATTGGTTGAGCTTTTAATTCAACCCGTGTTAGGAATGGGTATATACTTCCTGGGAAACATCATGACGTTTGTCGAGTCGACATTTAGCGTCAACTTATTAGATGTGAACCAATCTGATATGTGAACCAGTCGATTATTCATGTAAGTAATAGTATCATCAAGATTGTCTCCAATCGAGTACACTGCATAATATGTGCAGAAGGACAGAGGACAACATGTCGCTTGTGTTTAGAATATCATTAATGCGGAACAGGACGAACAAAGGTCCAAGGATCCACCAGGACGGTACTCCTACATTCATCGTGCCTGAAGATGATGATTGTTTCTACGAGCCACCAAGAGTTTTCTGTCGAGAAGACACGTTGTATCCAATTAACAACAATGGCGTCACTTTGCTGTCCAAGTGCATGGTTCACGCAATCAAACTCTTTTTTGAGGTTCATAAAAGATGCAACAGTGACCTCTCTATCATCAAACCCATCAATAACGCAGCTAGTGAATTTTAATGAGGCATGTTATGTTCTCTAGGAAGCATGAAAGACACATTGATTTTGGCTTAGTAGGTTAGTATATACAAGCGAGCATATAATACGGCATCAAAAACTTCGTCAGTGACGAGCAGGACCGATATTAGGCGATAATTTTTTGTCAGTGGTGCTTTTATTTTTTTTTAACTAAACGATTTGTTTGCGATTTGAATACATGAGGAAAAACTCCCTGCTGAAGTGACGTACGTATTGATGAGTCGGATCAAGGGTGCTATGATTATCACAGAGATTGCCGTTCGGGGCCTAAAAGACATTGACTCCAGTGTACTTGAAAGCCTTGGCACTCCAATCTAATCTCTTCCACAGCCTGGCGCCCTTCGCCGTGCCCCCCTTCTCTCTGGCCCGTGCTGTAGCCGTGGACGCTCTTGTGATCGCCATCGTGTCATACGCCGGCTCCTACTCCCTCGCCAGGATTTTCGCCATCAAGAACGACTACGAAGTCGATGCCAACCAAGAGCTTTATGCTATGGTACGTGAGCAAGATAATACCAACTAACCAATGCTATCCACATTGAATGAATGGAGTCATCGTAATTTAGCCCGGCGTCGTGTCTTCAGTTATGGTGTGTTGTACACAATGTTTGTAAAATAGAACTGTTTTCATGTATCATTTAACCAAAGAACTGTTCCTCGGAAGCGGCGTGAATTCACAGATGTGTGTCCATTGTAAGTTTTTAATGAATTTATATTCAATCTTCGCTCATATGGGAACAAGAAATTGAATCTGGTTGTTCGTGTACTGGTAGTTTAAAATCGCCAAATAGACAGGCCAGTGCGACTCTTATAGAGACCAACTGCTGCGGGCTTGAGTGAAAAGTTCAGTATTTGAACATTCTCTTGTTCGGGAACACAATAGAAACTTCTTTACTTGCCTTCGTGCCAGTTTATTTCCCTTCTTCTCCGACATCTTTACCAGGTTGATTTCCTTCTTCTATGATTCAGGAGCTGCGCTTGGCGCTTTAACCCTACTCTCTGAGATATAAATGATGCACAGATGTAACACTTGAGCTGTTTCGAAACTCCTTCTATACTTGTCCATTAATTGGAATCAGACTGGTTATGTTCCTCAGCCCTGTCCAATTTAGATGCTAAGGACTGAAGAGGTAGCGGTGGCACGCCTCCTTGTTACGTCCGTCTGAACAATAAGACCGTCTGAACGTTTTGATCTCTAGTAAACGTTAGACTCCTCCCGAACATTCTGATTGTTTTTTTATTGACGTTTTGATTTCTTCTGAACGTTTAAGCCTATCAAAAACTTTGGTATTTCATTCGCAAAAAATATTCCGTTCCTTCCAGTAGCGTAGTCTAATCTGGTCATTTGGCGAACAATCGATGGCCTTGGAGAGTATTGCTAAAAATGCCCAAACCCTGAGGGAAAAAAATAAAAACCCTATTCCATTTTTACCCCGAATAGATTCTCTCCGCACCTATCGTTTTACTTGCTCTCTTCCTTTGAAGGTGCACTAGATCTGACGCAATCAAAATTCAGTTTACAATTTATATCAGTGGTATAGGGTCCATTTAATAAAGTTGCAGTCATTTAAAGCGTCAGAAATACTTTAACATCTTTTTGGATCGTGTTAATTATTATCATCTGAAGAAATGCGCACGAATGACTAGCGTTTTGAAGAAGGAAGTTTGTATAACCATTCTGCTTGTGTGAACGCGTTCTGTACCACTATTACTACACAGCTCCAACTCTCCGAGCTGGTCTACTTTCATTGAACAGGTGATTGTTGGCATACAATAGTTCAGCTGCTAACAATGTAAAAACAATTATAATTCACGTGATCGTTTTCAGCTGTTGACTTTAACGCGGCTGAGTGGAAATTTCGTCTTGATGCGACAAATCAAGAAAATGTGTAACTTTGAATAATTTCCAATAATTTTCTTCTACAGAGCGCTTTTTGAAACGGTAATAGCAGATTCATTAACACTAACCTAGCAAAACGAAGTGGTGAAATTTCCCAACTCCAGTGCACCGTTAAGTTTACAGATATAAAAGAAGTCTTAACGCAAGCAGAGTATTATCCAAGCACTGCACACTACAACATGACTGTAAAAACCTTGAGTCCGTCATGCATGTTCATCAATTTGAAAATAGTTTATATAGATTGCGAACATTTTTGAACCCGTTCAGTGAATTGCGTGTCCCCGTGCAGGGCATCGGCGACATCATCAGCTCTTTCTTTTCGTGCGCCCCGATGGCCTCCTCCATCGCGCGGTCGATCATCCAGGACGCGGTAGGTGGTGTGACTCAACTCGCGTGCCTCGTCACAGCCTTCGTCATCCTGTGGGTGCTGCTCTTCATAGGACCCATCTTCGAGTTCCTGCCTAAGGTGACAGTGCTACCAAGTACTACTCAAGAATTCATGTAAAATCACGAACACATATCACTGATTCACAGAGTTTATGCTCGTTTTGTAATTATATACCTTATTTTGTATGATAAACATTTAGTGGAGGCATTTTTGCGAAACTTCAAAGTTTGTGTAAAGCTAAGCTAGCGTAATAAAATTACTTCTCATTTCTTCCCATACTTTCCAGGCCAGTCTTGCCAGTATCATCGTTGTGGCCGTCGCGGGAATGTTTACGCAGGTAAGGAAAGGACTTGGAACGCCAGAATTTGCGCTCAATGTTTCAAATGAACCTTTTCTCATAAGTCTTCCCATAAAATCCCTCGTATTCAGAACATTGTAGACTCTCAATTCACGGCCGCGCGCTTGGTCGTGGATGAATGTAGCTTCCTCAAAGGCTTCCTTGGTGCACGGCTGCCAGAACAGCCGCGCTGGCCAAGAGGCGAGCCTGCCAGGCCGCTGTGTTCTATTTAGCGGTTGAGTGCCCAAGTCGCTGGCGGTTAATATAGGGTGGAACAATTGGGCAAATTCCTCTTTCCGTGACTCCTGTATACAAACTGTAGACATTATTCATATAAACGTTCTGTATTTGAACATGGTGCGCAGTGTAGTTGAACAAAGTACAATAAGTGTGTCGTGAAGACCAACTACGAATCGTAGTTTTTATTTGTTGCACTTATTCATTTGCCAATGAAGTAATTCTTGGTAGTGATGAGAAAAATTGAATAACGCAAATGAGAACCGTGATTATTTTTATTTGTACTAATCCACAGCACTTGAGGCTCCCATCTGTAGAGCTGTTGAGGTTCCCATATGTAGAGCTGTTGAGGCTCCCATTTGTAGAGCTCTTGAGGTTCTCCCATCTTTAGCCATCTGTAGAGCTCATTCGGATTTTTTGTGATTTAGTTTCCTGCGACGCCACTAACCATTTTTTAATAATTGTGCAGTGACAAGGTTTGCCTAACCAACTGCCTCCTCCATGTGCCACAGGTCTCCGAACTGACGAGAATGTGGAAAATTTCTCGTGTGGACGCCATGCTGTGGATCGTTACCTTCTTGGCCGTAGTCCTCATCGACGTAGACTACGGTCTGCTGTTGGGTGTGTTCGTCGCCCTCGGTATCCTCGTCGTCCGCGGTCAGCAGCCGCAAATGGCCCGGCTTGGCAGGGTCCCTAACTCAGATGTGTATCTCGAGAGCAAGCTCTACGGACAGGTGAGGCACCGGGACTCTCTACGCCTTTAGGGTAAACTGTTGAGCGTACTGTAAATTTTTCTGTTCAGCAGTAATACATTGATTAAAAATACTCCGGTGGAAAACTGAAGCAACTACTACTACTATTTATAGGCAAATAATTCGAGCTGGTCATGAGGTGGAGTAGCGAAAGGAAATTAGTTACGGACATTATTTTTAAAAAAAATCTTCGAAGGTGCAATACATTTCACGCTGTCGAGTTCTGTTTTCAATTTATATCGGTATAGAATAGAGTTCATTGAATGACGTGGTAGTAATTTAAAGCGGTAAAATAATCATTTTAGAATTAGTTGAACAAATGGTAATAATCGTCTGAAGAAAAGTGTGCGAATGAACTTTTACCTGAGAAGAAGGCCAGTGAGGGTCCGACCGTTGCTAGCTTTATGTGGAATCTACTTAAGCTATTGAGTGTAAATAGCTGATAGAAGGTTAGAATGAATGTCCAATGGATGGGAGTGGATTCTATCTTGCGTCTCCATCTTGTCATTAATGTTTTCGCTACGTTATAACCAAAAAATAACATAAATTTGATGTTACACTGAAAAGCAGCAATGATGCTTCTTACAAGAAATTAATCGCCCCTTTGAATTTATTCTCTGTGGTCTGATAGAGACTTGAGGGCCAAGATTATGATGTTTACAAGGATATTTTAAAATGATTTTCATCTGCAGAGCATAGGCTTAAAAGAACAATTGTGAAACACTAACTTGCGGAACGAAGTGGTGAAAGCGCTAAACTGTCGTGCAAAAATATTTGCAAATTATATAGAACAGGTGTTTCGAGATCTAAATTCAATAATAGTAATCGCATTTTTTTATGTTGGAAAACAATGCTTGTTAAAATTCACAACATGCAACTAAATTCTATGCGAACAGATGAAAAAAAAGGTTAGGCATTTAAAGATCAGTTATAATTTTAGCTCCATCTTCTTGCTCGTGGTGGCTCAATGCTTGAGAGAGTCAGCCGTGTAGTGGTTATGCAATTTAGTCTCATCATTATTTTGCAGGCCTGCGATATGCCAGGAAGCATAATGGTGATCCGTATCCGTGGTGCGCTCCACTTCGCCAACATGGACAACTTTAGTAACAGCCTTATCAAGGTCTCTGGTTTAGATCCCATCGCCCTTAAGAAGGGAAAGCTCGCTGCCGAGAAAAACTACCAGGTCAGTGGTGATGATGGAGTTGGTATTGACGTTCCTAGAGCTTTTCGTCGTTATCGCATCTGTCGCATTTTTGAACACGAGAAATGACTGTTCTGTACGAATCGTTTTCCATGTGCCTTGTATGACACGTCTCTCTTCTACGACATTCAGAAGTGCCTTGCATGACACGTCTCTCTACGACATTCACAAGTGCCTTGCATGACACATCTCTCTACGACATTCACAAGTGCCTTGCATGACAAGTCTCTCTACGACATTCACAAGTGCCTTGCATGACACGTCTCTCTACGACATTCACAAGTGCCTTGCATGATACGTCTCTCTACGACATTCACAAGTGCCTTGCATGACACGTCTCTCTACGACATTCACAAGTGCCTTGCATGACACGTCTCTCTACGACATTCACAAGTGCCTTGCATGACACTTCTCTCTACGACATTCACAAGTGCCTTGCATGACACGTCT